>PVJC01003736.1:0-68318 GCA_004026665.1 Murina feae | reverse complement strand
ACACACATAGAAGGCGCCTGGCAGACTGGGGCCATCATAGGATATCCACTGAGGGGTCCCAGACTGTGAGAGGGCACAGGCTGGGCTGAGGGACTCCCTCCACCCCGAGTGCACAAATTTTTGTGCACCGGGCCCCTAGTAACAAAATAAAACCCAACTGGGTAGCTTAAACAAATATATTTTCTCATAGTTCTGGAGACTTGGAAGATTAAGGTGTCAGCAGGTTTGATTTCTTTTAAGGCCTCTCTGCTTGGCATGTAAGTGACTGACTGCCTTCTTACCAGGTCCTCATATGGTCTTTCCTGTGTGTGCATCCTTGGTATCTCTCTGGGTGCTCAGATTTCCTCTTAAAAAGATAATAGGCCACTTGGATTAGGGCTCACTCTAATTGTCACATTTTAACTTTATCATAACTTTAAAGGCCCTGTCTCCAGATATAGTCATGTTCTGTACTAGGGATTGGGGCTTCAACATGAATTTGGGAAAGGGAACAATTTAGCTTATAATAATAGTTTTAGGCTGTTAAAATGATTTGTTTCATGTGTGTGTGTTGTGTTTTTTTAAGTTTATTAAGATTTGGTTATTCATCTAAGTCCAATTTATTTTTGTTGAGTTATTTATTTTTGTTATTTTGATATCTGTGGGGTCTGTAGTGATATCCCTTGCTTCATTCTTTTTTAAAAAAATATATTGTTGGAAGTATTACATATGTCCGCTTTTCTTCCCCATGAACCCCCTCTACCCCACCCCTGTCCCTACCCCAGGCCCTTATTGCCCCATTGCCTTTGGCCATGGGTCATGCATATCTCTCTATATAAAAGCCTGTGACCACATGACTGTTCAGCCGTTCAAACGGTAGCTGTGACACACACTGACCACCAGGGGAAGACACTCTGATCGGTTAGGTTGCTGGCTGTGTGTTAGCTTGCTGTTGCGGCCCTGTTGGCCCTGAATCTGGTTCACCTGCACCCCGGACCCAAAGAGGAGAGAGAAGGGAGGAGGGAATCTGATTTCTCACAGAATCAGCTATAGGTTAGCTTGTTGTGATATTAAAATATTTCTTCTGATTAATTTTCTTTCAATATGCATGAATCTGTGCACCAGGCCACTAGTATACATATAAGGTTCTTGATTGATTACTTCCCATGCTAATACTCTACCTTCCCTCCGAGATTCCCCCCTCTGCTCCATGCTTCCATGTCTCTGGATCCACTCCACTCATCAGTTTATTTTGTTATTTAATTTCCTCATATCAGTGAGATCATGTTGATACTTGTCTTTCTCTGACTGACTTATTTCACTTAGCGCAATTCTCTCCAAGTCCCTCATGCTGCCTCAAAAGGTAAGAGATTTTTTTTTTTACTATTGCATATTACTCCGTGGTATAAATATACCACCACTTTTTTATCCACTCATCTACTGATGGGTACGTGGGCTGTTTCCAAATCTTAACTATTGTAAGTTGTGCTGTTATGAAGATAGGGGTGCATGTATTTTTTCTGATTGTGTTTCCATTTTCTTAGGATATATTCCCAGAAGTGGAATCACTGGGTCAAATGGCAGTTCCATATTTAATTTTTTGAGGAAACTTCATACTGTTTTCCATAACGACTGCACCAATCTGCATTCTCAACAGCAGTGTACAAGGGTTCTCTTCTCCACATCCTCACCAGCACTTGTCATGTGTTGATGGTAGCCATTCTAAGATGTGTGAGGTGATACTTCATTGTTGTTTTAATTTGCATCTCTCTGATGATCAGTGACTTTGAACATTTTTTCATATGTCTCTTGGCCATCTATATGTCCTCTTTGGAGAAGTGTCTATTTAGGTCCTTTGCCCATTTTTTACTTGGTTTGTTTGTCTTCCTTTTGTTAAGTTGTATGAGTTCCTTATATATCTTGAACATTAACCCTTTATCAGCTGTATCATTGCCAAATATATTCTCCCACACAGTGAGCTCCCTTTTCTTTTGTTGATCGTTTCTTTTGCTGTGCAGAAGCTTTTTATTTTGATGTAGTCCCACTTGTTTATTTTCTCATTAGTTGCTTTTGCCCTAGGAAATGTATCCATAAATATATTGCTACGAGAGCTGTCTGAGATTTTGCTACCTATGGCTTCCTCTAGGATTGTTATGGTTTCATGACTTAACATTTAAGTCTTTCATATATTTTGAGTTTATTCTTGTGTATGGTGTAAGTTGGTGGTCTAATTTCATATTTTTGCATGTTCCTGTACAGTTTTTCCAACATCATTTATTGAAGAGACTGTCTTGACTACATTGTATGTTCTTGACTTCTTTGTCAAATATTAATTAAGCATAATGGCTTGCATCAATTTCTCGGTTCTCTGTTGTTTAATCAATCTCTGTTCTGTTCTTCTTGTGCCATTTCAAGGCTATTTTGATTACAGTGGCTCGGTAGCATAACTTGAAATCTGATATTGTGATCCCTCCAACTTTGTTCTTCTTTCTCCAGATTGCTGCAGCTATTTGGGGTCTTTTTTGATTCCATATAAATTTTTGGAGTATTTGTTCTAGATCTGTGAAATTTTACTGTTGATATTTTAATAGGAATTGCATTGAATCTATAGATTGCATTGGGTAATATGGACATTTTAATTATGTTGATTCTACCAACCCATGAACAAGGTATATTCTTCCACTTGTTTATGTCTTCCTCTATCCCTTTTTTTCAACATCCTGTAGTTTTCTGAGTACAAGCCTTTTGCCTCCTTGGTTAAGTTTATTCCTAAGTATCTTAATTTTTTTGTTGCAATGGTAAGTGGGATTATTTGTTTAGTTTATCTTTCTGTGAGTTCATTATTGGTGTATAAGAAAGCCATCGATTTTTTGGTGTTAATTTTGTATCCTGCTCCATTCTCAATTTAATTTATTAAATGTAGTAGGTTTTTGGTGGAGTCTAGGGTTTTCTATGTACAATATCATGTCATCTGTGAATAATGAGAGTTTTACTTCTCCTTTGCAATTTGGATACCTTTTATTTCTTCTTCTTGTCTGAACACTGTAGCTAGCACTTCCAGTACTATGTTGAATAAGAGTGGTGAAATCAGACATCCCTGTCTTGTTCCTGTTCTCAGGGGAAATGGTTTTAATTTTTGCCCATTGAGTATGATGTTGGCTGTAAGTTTGTCATATATGGACTTTATCATCTTGAATTATGTTCCTTCTATTCCCACTTTGCTAGAGTTTTTATCAAAAATGGGTATTGGATTTTGTCGAATGCTTTTTTCTGTGTCTATTGGTATCTTCATATGATTTTTGTCTTTCAATCTGTTTATGTGATGTATCACTTTTATTGATTTGCAAATATTGTACTAGCCTTGCATCCCTGGAATAAATCCCACTTGGTCATGATGCATGATCTTTTTAATATATTGCTGGATCTGATTTGCTAATATTTTGTTGAGGATTTTAGCATCTATGTTCAACAGGGATATTGGCATATAATTCTCTTTCTTTGTAGTGTTTTTATCTGGTTTTGAAATTAGGAAAATTCTGGCCTTATAAAAAGTTTGGAAGTGTTCTTCCTCTTGGATTTTTTGGAATATTTTGAGGAGTATAGATGTTAGTTCTTTGAATGTTTGGTAAAACTCCCCTGTGAATCCTTCCTGACCTACGCTTCTGCTTACTGGGAGTTTTTTTTATTATTATTATTGCTTTTATTTCATCAGTAGTTATTGGTCTATTCAGATTCTCTGATTCTTCCTGTTCAGTTTTGGGAGATTGTATTTTTCTAGGAATTTGTCCATTTCATCCATATTGTGGAGCTTGTTGGCAAATAGTTGTTCATAGTATTTTCCTACAATCTTTTGTATTTCTGTGGTGTCAGTGGTAACCTCTCCACTTTTGTTTCTGATTTTATTTATTTGGGTCCTCTCTCTTTGTTTCTTGATGAGTCTGACTAGCGGTTTATCAATTTTGTTTATCATTTCAAAGAACCAGCTCTTGGCTTCATTGATTTTTTTGTATTGTTTTCTTAATCTCTATATTATTATTTCTGCTCTAATCAGATTATTTCCTTCCTTCTACTCACTTTGGGCTTTTCTTGTTGTTCTCTTTCTAGTTCTTTAAGTTGTAGGGTTAAATAGTTTATTGCTGTTTTTTGTTGTTGTTTTTTTGAGGTATGCCTATAGTGCTATGAACTTCCCTCTCAGAACTACTTTTGCTGTGTCCCAAACATTTTGGGTTGTGGTGGGTTCATTTTCATGTGTTTCAAGGAAGTTTTTGATTTACTTGTTGATCTCATTGGTAACCCATGCATTGATTAATAACATGTTAGTTACCTTCCATTTATTTGAATATTTTGGGATGTTTTTACTATAGTTGATTTCTAATTTCATTTCATTGTCATTTGAGAAGATGCTTGATATAATTTCAGTCTTCTTGAACTTGTAGAGACTTGTTTTGTGTCCTAACATGTGGTCTATCTTTGTGAATGACCCATATGCACTTGAGAAGAATGTGTATTCTACTGCTTTGGGATGAAATGTTCTATAACTGTCAGTTAAATCCATCTAATCCAGTGTGTCTTTTAGAGTCACTGTTTCCTTGTTAACTTTCTGTCTGGAATATCTATCCAGTCAAGTCAGCAGGGTGTTAAAGTCCCTTACTATGACTGTATTGTTGTCCATCTCTCCTTTAAAGTCCTCTAGAATTTTTTTTGTATATTTAGGTGCTCCAATATTGGGTGCATATATGTTTACAAGGTTATATCTTCTTGTTGGATTGATCCCTGTAGTATTGTGTAGTGACCTTTGTTGTCTCTTGTGATGGCCTTCATTTTAAAGTCTATTTTGTTGGATATGAATATTGCTACTCTAGCTTTTTTTTCTTTTCCGTTTGCATGGAAAAAAATTTTTTCATTCCTTCACTTGTATCCTGTGTGTGACTTTTGTTCTGAGGTGAGTCTGTTGTAGACAGCATATAGTTGGGTCAATGTTTTGTATCCATTCATCTACCCAGTGCCTTTTTATTGGAGCATGTAATCTACTTACATTTTGGGTTATTATTGATAGGTACTCACTTATTGCCATTTAAATTCTGTATGCTTAAGTTTCTATCTCTGTTTCTTCCTCTCACTACAGCAGTCCCTTTAGCATTTCTTGTAATGCTGGTTTGGTCATCATATACTCCTTTAGCCTTTTTTTTTTTTTCCAGAAAGCTCATTATTTGACCGTCTATTTTGAATGATAGCCTTGCTGGATATGGTAATCTTGGTTTCAGATCATTGCTTTCCATTACCTTGAGTACTACATGCCATTCCCTTCTGGCTTATAGAGCTTTTGATGAGAAATCAGGTGTCAGCTTTATGGGAGCTCCTTTGTAGGTAGCAATTTGCTTTTCTCTTGCTGCCTTTAAGATTTCCTCTTTGTCTTTATTTTTTGGCATTTTAAGTATGATGGGCCTATTTGGGTTCTTCTTTTTTTATATATTTTTATTGATTTCAAAGAGAAAGGGAGAGAGAGAGAGGAAGAGAGAGAGAGAGAGAGAGAGAGAGAGAGAGAGAGAGAGAGACATTAGTGATGAGAGAGAATCACTGATTAGCTGCCTCCTGTATGCCCCACACCCAGGATCAAGCCTGCAACCTGGGCATGTGCCCCTGACTGGAATGGAACCTGTGACTCTTCAGTCTGTAGGCTGACGCTCTATCCATTGAGCAAAACCAGCCAGGGCAGTTTGAGTTCTTTTTGCTTGGGATTCTCTGTGCCTCCTGAACTTACCAGGAAAAAGGCTGCTCTAAGTATTACATTATATACATACACTTTATCACCGTTTACTACTACTATAAGTTTATCAATTCAAGTGAAACAGAGACACCTTACCTCTCTTTATGTCCTTTTACTCTCCCCACTTATAGCATAAAAGCCTTAAATAATCCTTCTATGTATATTTACAACCACATTAGATAGTACTGTAATTTTCGCATAGAATTTTGAAGGCTCAAATTCTTTTGAAGGAGAAAGCTCATTGTATTTATTCATATATTTCTTTACTATGTTTTTTCTTCTTTCATATGTTCAAACATTCCTTTTTTTATTGCTTCCTTTTTTGTTTTGAGAACTTCTCCAGCCATTCTTTTAGAGCAGGCAGATCTGCTGATGATAAATCTTTTTTTTTCCTTTATCTGAGAATGTCCTGATTGCTTCCATATTTACTGGGTATAGGATTCTAAGTTGACAGTTCTATTCTTTTAGCACTTGAAAAATGCTGTGCCCCTTTCTCCTGGCCTCCATGGATTCTCACGAGACATCTGCTATTCTAATTGATTTTCTCCTTAAAGTAAAGTGCAATTTCTCTCTTGCTTTTTTTCAGATATTTTTTTCGCCATTGGTTAGTTTTTTTATTTGTTTGTGTGTTTGTTTGTTTTGTTTTTATAAATTTGACCATGCTGTATATATGCCTTGTCCATTTTCTTTTCATCTTTCAGGTCTCCAAGATATGAATGTTAGATCTTTTGTTATAATCACACAGTGCATTAGTTCTTTCTTATATGTTCTTATATTTCTTTCTTTCTTATATTTTTCAGCTGAACCTTTCTATTTTTTCATTTGTCTCAAGCATGTTCATAATTTCTTATTTAAGTATTTTTAAATTATGGTTGCTTTAAAAAATTTGCCAGATAACCTAACATCTCTGTCATATCATTATGGGTATCTTTCAATTGTCTTTTCTCATTCATTGTGGGATTTTCCTGGCTCTTGGCATGATGAACCATTTTCAATGAAAACCTAGACATTTTATTATTATGTTAAAAGAATCTGGATCTGATTTAAACCTGTTTTTGTAGAATTTTACCATCACTCTAGAGGGCAAAATGGAGATGGTGCTACCTCATCACTGCCCGGGGTGGGGGGTGAAGGGGTAGAAGTGCAGGTTTCCCACTCAGTCTCTTTTGTCACACGAGGGGGCTCCACATTACCATGGGGCAAGGTGGTAATTCAAGTCCTCACCTTGTCTTCCCTGAGACCTCTCACACTAGGAGTGGTAGGAGTGCCTCCTTTTCTGTTTCCTCTGTGGCCTCCACTGACAAGCTGAGGGCAGGGAAGTAACCTGATTGCTCCTGGGCTGTGATGACACCCTGAGGCTCCCTAAGGCTCCTAGGGTATAACATCATCCAGTGAAGAAGGGGAGGGGAAACTCAGCACAGCCAGGTAAGGGTGGAAGTCCAGGCTCCCATCTAGTCTCCATGGACAACCTAGTGCGGTCGGAGGTGGGCGTCTCATCACCACATGATGGGAATGAAGGTCTCAGTTCCCTGCTGGGTCTTCTATGACATCACTTGTGTCAGCCTGGGGAGGGTGGAAGTGTAAGCTCCCTACTCAGCCTTCGTTGGCATGGGTGGTAGGGCCCCAGTTTTCTTCTGTTTTATTTACTGGAGTAGAGCTGTTATTGTCTAAATGTTTTTGTTTGTTTTATGTTGCTTCTTTAGAGGTCCCTTGGCTAGTGCTTTTGTTGGCCCTTTAAAAAAATGGGTGCCTATTGGCATTTCTGGGCTCTTGGTTTTTTCAAGTCCAAGTCTGGGGTGTATGAGGCAGAACAAAACTTCACCCTTCCATTTACCATCCTTTTGCCCTGAGGCCCTCTCACTTGCCTTCTGTCCAACTTTCAGAGTCTCTGAATGTTTATTTTATGTACAACATCCAGGATTCTAGTTATTGTTTTTCAATAAAAATAGTACTTCTTTATTTTCACAAAAATCTAATCCATATTTTTTATGCAAATGTAAACTGAAAAATATCCCTCAACATTGATTCTCAAGGATCAGTCTCAAAGGATGATTGCTGACCTGTTTCTGAATGACAAGCACTTCCCAGGTCAGTGGGATGAGGGAGTCCTTGGACAGCAATGCAGGAAGGCTCTCAGAACATGCCATCTGTGCTGAGGTTCAGAGACCCCATGGAGGTACTCGTACTCCTCCGAATCAACGCTGTCTCCTCTTGGGAATCCATGATGCGGGCTGGGAGATCCCCCCATTCTCATAGGCTCTTTTCTGGCAGATTCTAGAACTACACCATCCCAGCCTTTAGGTTCCCTCACTAAGTATCCTTTATACCTGGGAACATTATCCATCTGAATTGCCAGAAAATGTGTGGGAAAATGTTACTAAGTTAGAAAGAAAACAGCAAACACAAAATCCATATATAAATAGTCATTGAGGAGCTCCTGCTAGCAAGCATTTCTGTTCGTTCTGTTACGTGAAATCATACATTAAAAATAAATGTATTGATTTTGTCAAGTTGTTGGTATGATGAACAATTTTCAATGAAAACCTAGACATTTTATTATTATGTTAAAAGAATCTGGATCTGATTTAAACCTGTTATGGTAGAATTTTACCATCACTCTAGAGGGCAAAATGGGAATGGTGCTACCTCATCACTGCCGGGGCCTACTTAGTAGATTAAGTATCAGAGATGGGGTTAAGAATTTCCTGCTTGAAGCTAATATACTAAGTATAACAGGGAGGCAATCACAAAGAAAAATGGTCTAGGGAAATTCTCCCAAGAGACAAATCAGGTGATTGGCATGGTAGTTGACCATGAAGTTCTCACTGTACCAGAGCAACTCCAAGTGTGGTCCTCAGAGAAGCAGCATGGGCACAACCTTGAGACTCCTTGTGAATGTAAATCTAAGGCTCCACTGCAGACCTACTAAAGCATCAGGGATAGAGCCAGGAATCTGTCCTACAGCGAGCCCTCAGGGGCTCCTGATGGCTATAGCTAGAAACCCTCTGACCACTGCAGAAAACACTAACTGTATGCTTCTCGTGGTTCTTGACTCATCAGTTTAGTGTTTTGGAAAATGTATTCATTGTATTTCACATTTTGATAAATAGGTTTTCAGTAAATATAGTAAAGAAATTAAAATAGTATTATCCCCAGTGGCCTCTTTAAGTACATCTTAACAACTTCACCATTATTTGATATCCTTAACCCAAATAGTCACAACTGCTCCAAGTCTGGCTATGGGGTTGTAACCGGGAACAGGAGCCACGCCTGCACTTCCCTGCCTTTGCTCCGAGTCACGCAGCAGTGGTTTTTCTCGCTGTTGCTATGCTCTTTTCTAGAGCTCACAACAGTCAGGAAGATATTTGGAGGCGAGGGTGTGGGTGTCTCCGCATCACTCGAAGGGGAAGCTTCTTAGGAGTTCTGTCACTCAGTATTGTTAGGGACAGATGCATATGCAGATGTCCGGACTTGTTGCCATCACCGCATCAGCTCTACCAGAGGGACTCCCTGTCTTCTGCACACTGTCTCTTTTCTCTGGGGTCCTGTGAGATGGCAGGGAATCTTAGTGACAAGGCCAGCCTGCGGACAGAAGCTGCATTTTGCAGAGATTTTTACAATTGGGGTACAGTAACAAACCCCAGGGTAGGGTAAGCCAAGATCATTCAGAAATAAAAGGTTAAAAGGTTTAAAATTATTTAGTGGTAATGATAACATATAGATAGATGCAGATTGGAGAAATAGTCCTAAATATGATGCACTTGTAGGTACTTAAGGGCAGTGTATTATACTATTTTACTCTTTCAATTAGCAATTCTCTGAACTTAATAGATTGAGTTCACTTAATATCCACCACATTCAGTTACTCATATTTTATCTTTTTGATCAGTTATCACATTAGACTCTTGTAATTTTAAGCTTATGTTTTAATTTGTGTAATCATAAATTTCAGCTCCACATGCCTTTTACTCTATACACTTTTAAAAGGTACCTTGCTCTTGAGTAAGCTAGAGAAATGGCTCCTGAACAGTGTTTTTAAAATATATTTTTTGTTGATTTCAAAAAGGAAGGGAGAGTGAGAGAGAAACATCAGTGATGAGAGAGAATCATTGATCAGCTGCCTCCTGCATGCCCCACACAGCGAATTGAGCCCACAACCTGGGTATGTGCCCTGACTGGGAACCAAACTGTGTCCTGGTTCATAGGTCGACGCTCAACCATTGAGCCACCCAGCCAGGCGGCTCCTGAACAATTTATCTGCTTCTGACTTAAAATAACACACATTCTCCATTTGGAAAAGTATCCTCTTATCCTCTCAGTACCCCCACTACCAGTTGTACTGTGTTTCTCATCCCTTCTGTTCCCTTTGTGGATTCAATCTGATTCTGTTTCTCATTTACTCATTCTGCTTGGGTGTTTAAATGGTTGTGCCTCTGCAGTGTTTGGGGGATAAGACTTTTCCAACCTTCATTACACCGTGTTTGTTAAATAGCACCATTTGGGCAGGTTGGAGGAAGCATCTGTGAAGAACATAGTTTGGCGTAGTGCAGCAGATGTTTTATCTCACAGTCATCCTTTACTCAACAAAGGCCCCCGGCCCTGGCAATACTAGTCAGCTCTCCTGTTCTTAATCACTTGGTTGGCATTCTCAACACAGTAAGCCACCCCCACCATGTTGGGTAAAGCCTAAATGTGAATTAAAAAAGATATCCCTCTATGGATATGGGTCTTTACACAGTGAACTGGGCTGAGAAGAGGGGGATTCAGGAAAGTAAGATGTGCACATTGTGTATTCTGTGGGTGGTAGTCCAGATTTCCCCTCCAGTGATAGCTTCCATTTATAAACACAAAATGTGTCAGGTGATTTTTTATCCATATGCAGATAAAGTCTGCCTCCTCCTTGTAGCCAAAACACAGTGAAACTATCACCATTAGAAGGTATACAAAATAATACTTTCTGTTAATTCAGTGAAACAACTTTTAGGAAGTGATAAAAGAGTCAGATTGATTTTTGATCAAGCTTGGCTGCAGTGGCTCAGTGGTTGAGCATCAACTTATGAACCAGGAGGTCAGGGTTCAGTTCCTAGTAGAGGGTGTGCAGGAGGAGCCAATCAATGATTCTCTCTCATCATTAATGTTTCTTTCTCTCCCTTTCCCTTCCTCTATGAAATCAGTAAAAATATTTATTTTTAAAAATTTTGATCAAACTATGAATTAGGTTTTTAAAATAGAAAAACATTTCAAATCATCTGACGGTCCTTTTTGTTTTTCTCAATGTCCATGTGGTACTGAAACCTTGTGTTGTTTCTGAGGTTTTTGTTTTCTCTTACGCCTTCTTTTCTGGGAGCATATCACAGCTATCAATTCAGAAGTGCTCTAAATACCTCTAACATTTTTAATGTGAGATTGAGAGTCGTTCCATATTTGTCCAGTTTGAATCCTTGGAAGAAAAAACAACAGAGTGAACCCAAAGAAAGTGGTACTCGATTACCAATCCTCCATGGATTTGTTATGAAAGCGAAGTAATTCAGCGTCACCCAGTCACAGGGCTTTAAAGAGCAGAGCCCCGATTCCATGAGCATGAGGAATGTGCCTGGGTTTGTGGGGAGGGTGGAGGTTGGCCATGAAGATGGGGAAAGGTGACGGATATCAGGCCTTCACTTATTTCTTAGCTCTAGTCGCTCGGCCCATCTGTAACAGAGGATGATGTATGGTCAGTTGCCTTTGTTTTTTCCTAACTCATCTGTTCTCCCCAGCTTCTTTGTTTGTTTTTGCTGTGCTTTTCTCTTAGCTTCCCTCTTTCAGTTCCCAGCCCGCATCCAAGAGATGTAGTACTGACATTGCAAAACTAGAAGCATTGCAGTCCCTGGCTTGTGTGTCTCCAAGCTCTCACCAAAGCCTGTGACAAGACTGCATTTTTTTAGATTTCCCTCCTCTCTCATCCACCAGTCATTCCTCATTACTCACTTCAATTCAGTTTTTTATGATATTCTATGGATAACTTGCTTTTGGCATAATTCACCCTCGCCGTGCCTTCTGTGAGCCCCTCGGGCTCAATGTGACTATGAAACTGGCCATCCATTTTTTTTAGCAGTGTTCCTCAAAAACGTTGTTTTAAAATATATTTTATTGATTTCAAAGAGGAAGGGAAAAGGAGAGAGGAATAGAAACATCAATGGTGAGAGTGAATCATTGATCGGCCACCTTCTACACACCCCACACTGGGGATCGAGCCCACAACCTAGGCATGTGCCCCAACCAGGAATCCAACTGTGACCTCCTGGTTCTTAGGTTGATGCTCAACCACTGAGCCACGCCAGCCAGGCCCTCAACTCTGTTGTTTAGGAAAAGAGAGGCTAAGTCATTTGCTCGGTGTGACACAGCTACAACGAGTGGAGTTTAAAGTCTTGGCTCTGTGACTACATTATGAGTGAAAGAAGAAAGAAGCTGCAGAATGACTTCAGAGTTGCCATTGATGTAAGCATTAAGGGAGGGGTCAGGATTGTTCCTGATTGGCGGAGAAGAAAGGAATGTTTACGTGGATAGGATGCTTTTAGGACTTAGGATGAAGCGTGGTTCATTGGGCAGACCTGGTGGTTTATTTGACTGGCCTCTTTATCGTTGTGATTAAGGCAGTGGTTCTCAACCTTCCTAATCCCGAGACCCTTTAATACAGTTCCTCATATTGTGGTGACCCCCAACCATAAAATTATTTTCATAGCTACTTCATAACTGTAATGTTGCTACTGTTATGAATCATAATGTAAATATTTGATGTGCAGGATGTATGTAGGCGACCCCTGTGAAAGGATCATTTGACCCCCAAAGGGGTCGTGACCCACAGGTGAGAACCGCTGGATTAAGGCTACACAGGCAGAGTCTGCTCTCAGAATTATTAAAGATGTCTCACAGCTGTATAAACATAGCTAGTCATAATTAGTAAGTAATATTTAAATAGAGTAGACAAGTTTGCATATATCAGCCTACTTCCTGAGGTAAACTTGTCTCAGAAATTATAAAGGGAATTGGTTTGACCCTCAGCCAGATCCAACTCAAGCATATTTCCTGTCATTTTGGGGGGCTTTTCCTTGAGCTTATGATTTCCCTGTGTCTTCGTTCTAAGTTTCTTCATTGGTTGAATGCCCAACTACCACTCTAAGCTTTGTTTCCTAAGTGCAATACCCATTTGTACATGAGGCCACCTTGCTGACCCTTGATCCTTTACACCCCAAACACCACCGGCTCCAGGCTTTGCTATAACATTTGGACAATGGAGTTGAATTATTCAACAAATATTAGATACCCTAGTATAAAACCTCCCAGCCATTTCTGAAAAAAGTTCTAGTTTATGCTCTTAACTTATGCTTGAGCATCTCACCAGGTGAAAAATAAGGTGGTTTTTTAAGTAAGACAGATTTATCTCAAAGTAGCAGATATACACTAGTTAATATTTCTGGTTCTCTGTTTTCCCCAACATATCAGCTAGGAACCGTCTATCAGATCCTTAGCTTCCATTAAAATGTTCCAGATTTCAAGCACAGGCACAGCTTCTTATCTTCCAGAAGTGTTTTGACTCATCTCTCTGAAAAGTACCAAGGTATACACAGTGTTACTGTGAACTAGATCTGTTCCACTAAGCTCCACGTCCCCTGAAAAACACTAATTGAGATTGGTAAAAACCCACAAAATAAACACAAAGACTAACAACAGATATTTGTCAAAAGTAAGAAGACCTGTTGTAAAACTACAGAGTTTATATGGTCAAAACATGTGTCAGTCTTTACCTAGTGGCACACTAAGAGGAAAATGTGGTAGATCTCAGATGCAAAAATAGCATTTTCCTGTTAGCATAATTTTCTATAGCAAAACCTGAAATATTACCTTGGCTTGGCCGGATGCTGAGCCGACACCTGAATGATTGGCTATAAGCTCTCATTAGAGAAGCCACCAGTCTGTTGCAAGGTGACATTCCAGCTACCCAGGTAACTCAGCGTGGAGCTGGGGGAGGATGAAGGCCCATCCATCAGTGTTTTAAAGGCTGGACCACACAGAGCAGGTGGAGAAGCACAGCACCCTTGTCCTCTGGGGGCTCCCATTTTTCTTGAAAGATGCAATTCAAAAGAGAAATAATTCGTGAAAGAACACGCCATGAAGCAAGGTGAGATTTTGTTGTTATATGAAACATGAGAAATCTGTAGAAATTCCAAGAAGGAAGGCTCTCCAGAGGTATGTGACAATGCCTCTTTTATTTCCTCTCAGTAGCTTTCTTGAATTCAAGGACAGCCAGTGCATCAGTGTGTGGGTGTCACCATGAACTGCTGCCCCCAACACCTCCTCCCATCTCTGCAGTGAAACCTGTGCAGACTGCCCAAGGCTCCAGACTCACTTGCAGTGAAACAACCAGGTAGCAGGAGGCAGGGAGTAGGCACAGGTCCAGGGGCCACTGCAGGAGGTCATGTATGACTGTGCTCACCTCGGTGTCTGGAAAGGAGGGCAGTGTTTTTAAGGTAATGTATGTGCAGTGAAACACAGTCACAAAGCAATCCATCCTCCCGCGTTGTGTCTCCTGTCTTTCTCACAGCGATCCTGTGAATCCGTGGTTCCTTTCTTCTGTTATTACTGGATTTATTGGGGTGACATTGGTCACCGTGAGCATACAGGTTTCAGGTGTGGGTTTCTGTGGTTCCTTACCTTTTACTCTCAGACTGTGATTTGTCATAGATCACACAGCTAGTAAGTGGCTGAGCAGGAAGTTGAGTCCTCCGTGGGTGCTCCCCAATTCTGAGTTCTGTGCCCACCCCGCAGTGTTTGAGTTAGGAGTCCTGGCAGGAGAATCTCCTGCCTGTAGGGAACTGGGAGGATGGGACAGAAAAAATGAAAGCTGGCCCACACTGCACACAGAGATTGCAGTTGGTCAGAATTCCCTCCCCAAGGGATGTGTAAGGACTTTAATGTGTGTTTACAGTGTGGTCTCAGCTCTCAGAAGATTTTATTAGGATGAAGAGACTATTTCTTTTTTCAAGAATTTCTGTGATCATATAAATTTTGTCCTAATTTTACATCAACTCAGAGGGGAATTGGGACCCATAAAGTGAATATAGACATACACATGGACATGGGTATATGGATATAAATTTCAAAAACCAGTGGTTCAAGTTTTTAGCATATATCCGAATTACCTGAAAGGCTTTTGCCCACACAGATTGCGGGGTCCCACACCTCAAGTTTCTGAATGGGTAGATCTGGTGGAGATAGGGGATGGGGAGGTGATGCTGCTGATGATGATTCAGGGACCACACTTTTGAGAGCTATCGATACAATATGTAAGGCCCATGGCGAATTACACTGATTTTATTAAACTGTAAATCATTTCAACATAATATCTGAGGCATTCTTAAAGAAGAAATGGCGCACTGAAGTGTGACCAAATAGGGTGTTGTTATTTTTTGAATTAAATGTATTGGGATGACATTGGTTAATAAAATTAGATAGGTTTCAAGTGTATGTTTCTATGCTATATGACTGGTATATTGCTTTGTGTGTTTACCACCCAAAGTCAAGTCTTCTGTCACTATATATTTGACCCCCTTTATCATTTACTACCCCCACCCCTTCCCTCTGATGCCACCATACCATTGTCTGTGTATGCCTTTTTGTTTGCTTTTCTTGTTTGTTAATTTGTTGCTTTCAGCTTTATATCCCAGTGGCAGGACACTCACCCTGTGCTGTGCCTGAGTGTGTGATGTCTGGATGTTGTTGTATAAGAAACTACTGAACTGTTTCCCAGGGTGAATGCGTCACTTACATCCCCTCCAGCAGGAAAGCTCAAGTTTCTCTGAATCCTCATCCTCTTTGGGTATTATCATTGTGTTTTATTTTAGCTGGTGTCCTTCATGTTCTCAGGTGCAGCAGCATTTGGGGGGGGGGGTCACTTGTGGCCCCCAGAGCAGCATTCTGAAAATGTAAGCCTAACTTTAGATGTGTATCCAGATGTATTTAAGAAATGGGCTTCACCCTAAACTATTTGACTCAATGGGTAGGGCGTAGGCCTGCGGACTGAAGGGTCCCAGGTTCGATTCCAGTCAAGGGCATATACCTGGGTTGTGGGCACATCCCCAGTAGAAGGTGTGCAGGAGGCAGCTGATCGATGTTTCTCTCTCACTGATGTTTCTAACTCTCTATCCCTCTCCCTTTCTCTCTATAAAAAAATCAATAAAATGAATTTTTAAAAAAAGAAATGGGCTTCATGTGCCCACTTTTTATAAAAGATGATCACATGGTCTTTCTGTCCTGCTCTCTTAACAACCTGCGCTGCAAACATTTCGCGCCTAGAGAGCTTGGAAGACTGTGTCCTCGGGCAGTGTGTCCATCGTGCCCGGGGGACACTTAATTACGCCTTCGGGGGCTCCATCCTGAAGATTCTGAGTTGGTAGATCTGATGTGGATCTTTAGGCTTTCGGTTCTCACAGCTTCCAGGTGAGGCTGGCATCAGAGGACCATTGCTCTGGACTTGCCCGGGCTGTTCCCTTCCATTTCCTTTCTGAGTGAGTATTGCTTTCTATTACAATAACATTGCCCAGATTATCTCTCTAGATCATAACTAGACCTGGTTCTGCTCTATCAAGTCAATGTGTTCCCATTCATCAAACTTTTCCTCCAGTAACATCTCAGAGGCAAAATGTGGTGTCAGTTTGGCAGCAACAACAATATAACAACTATAACTTATGGAGCATTTAGTATGTAACAGATGAGTTCTTAGCGTTTTCCCCATATTTCCTGATGACAGCAGTCTGAACTATAGACTTTTATTTACAACTGCTTACACACCATTACAAACAGGGCTCTTGCTAACTCTCTTTCCTGATTGATATATGTGCCTTTCCTAGTTTTCTTTCACCTCATTGTGTTCCCAGAAGTCAACCAGTTGCTCATGCCCTGACCTCGGTGGTGGTCTTGTCTCCTATTTTTCCCCCAACACTCCATAACCAATCCAGCAGTAAATTCTGTCAGTTGTGCCTTCAAAATATACCCAAATTTAACCTCCTCTCACCTGTTCCACTGAGAGCCCTTCAATCCAAGTCACTGTTACTTGTTGTCTATATTATTTTGGTACCTGGGTGACTGGAATACCTGCTTCTACTTTTGCTTCCCATGGCTAGTCCTGAGAGACGAGTACATCAGAGATTGCATTTGTCCATTGGCCTACATTTTATAGTCTCTTCCTATCACACTTAGGTTAAAAGTCAGTGTCCTTATCCAAGTATTACCTACAACTTCTTTTTGATCTGTTAGTCTCTTTCTGTCCAGCCTCATCTCTTATCACTCCATTCCTTGTCCTCCTTCCCTCTACTTCACTATTGTGCTCACCCCAGGACCTTTGCACTCACTGCCTCCCCTACCTTTTGTCCAACCCCAGAGCTTCCCATGGCTTACTGTCTCACTTCACACAGTTCTCTGGTCAGATAATTTTAGTATGCCCTTCTTTGCCCGTTTTTTATAAAATAGCACCCTTTCACTCTCAATCCCTTTTACCTGCTTCATGTTTCTTCATAGCTTTTACGACTACCTGACATTGTAGCACTCATCTGTGATTCTTATCTCCCAGCCATACATTGGAAACGTATGTGAATGTGAATGTAGATGACATGTCCTGATCTCTGTCAATTATTTTATTCGTGGTCTTGTTTGCGTTTTGTTACTGCTCTTTAATATTCATAAAGAATACAGCCATTCAGCTAGTCATCAAAATACTTTGCTATTATCCTTCCATTCTGAAGCATCTAGGTCTTGCCTCCTGTCTCTCGCTTCAGCGCCTTCAGATTTGGGTTGAAAGAGAGCTATGAAGAGGGCAAGGAACCTCGGGTGATCAGTGCTTCCGAGGGCAGGAAAATGCTCCACACTCCCTACTGTCTCTCCCAGACCTCGATACAAGAGTATGAGGGAGGGAAAGACACCATCACACAGGACAATGCAGATGCTCATTCTGGGACTTTGAGACTCACATCCTTTCTCACTGTTTACTACAAAAAAATAGATGGATGATTTTTTTCCTCTTTCATGTGTGGCTTTGTCGTCCACTCAGAGCCCTTCTCTGCAGGAAGGTGTGCATGTATTCTGTGTTCATTGGTGCCTGAAGTGCTAGCACAGCCCTGCCCTCCTTTTATGTACGCCAGAAGCATTTGGTTTACATCCGTGAGAGCCAACCAGTGTGGTCAAGTGCAAACAGACCCATGTGCAGGTTAGCTGAAGGACTCCTCGCAGAAGCCAGCCCGTACTGCAGTGCCCATGCGCAGACCCTCGTTACTTACAAAGCGGGAATGGGCCAGCTTGCCATGGGGTCCTCGCCAGCAGAGCAGATGGGCCCACGCAGGGGCAGGCAGCAGAGCACGCATGTCCGTTCAGCCACATGCGTGTTCATCAGTTGTGCCTTTAATCCATAGGAGACCAGTTCTTGAACAGAAAGGCTACATGTACAACAGCCCTTAATTAAAACATTCAAGGAAAGAAATCATCATTTTAATCTCGTGTGGTAAAGCTTACAGAGAGACTTGTTTCAGAGCCTCTTCAACCCCAAATCACTCACCTCGGAAAGGGAGACCTCTGTGGCTCCAGCGCTTTTTTCCCTTCCACACTCACGAGGTGGCCCAGTCTATTTCCCAAAAAGAACAGAGGCAGGAAAGTCACCCCTTTCAATGGATTAATTTTACCAACATATTCGTTATAGGAAAATACTATTAAAATTCTTTCCCAAAGTATTTTTCTCTTCTTAATTTCCCATTTTAATAAAATGACAAATACATTTCATTTATTTTCCTGCTAAGTTCAGAAGATGACTATATGGTGATAGAATTTAAATTGCAGCCTAAGCAAATGGTATTATCATGCTTAAAGTCTACCTTGATGTATTACCTATGCAGGGTTCCATTTGCCCAAGTGGAAAACCTGAAAGAGAGAATAATTATGATCACTAAAAATATTCATATCACCTTACATAAATCATAAGCATTGTATCCATCTAAGTAGGAAACAAAGACGCCTCTGACAGAGCCCACATATACTTCATGAGCAGAGGGTAATAATCCTTCACAATTACAGAGCACCTTGTACTTCCCACACGGTTTTCACACAGATTATCTTGAGCCTCGTAATAGTCTTGTGAGGTAAGAAAGATCGGTTTGTTAGTCTTAACTTGCAGTTGAGAAAACTAAAGATCATGTAAATAAAACGTAGCTCAAACGTCAAGATCATTTGTCTTTTATCATCGTAACTTTAGTTTAGGGGCTAATATGCAGTGACAAGTCATCCAGGGATGGCTCTCCAATGACCATGGCTTTTATAACCTTGCTATCTATTTTTCAATTTACCTTTATTGTTGAAAGTCTTACTGATGTCCCTTTTGTTTGTGTTTTTTATCCCCCGTGCTTTCTATTTTTAATTTTATTAATGAAATCTGGCAATGAGGATGTAAAGTGACTTTTATGTGGGGGTGCTGATGGAATTCTGTGTATTTTTTGGACAACAGTCTAGCCTTGTAGAGCTTTGAGTAGGTTACAGAGTTACCTAGCAGTGGGTTAAATTTTTGAACAGTCATGCGGGTTGTTTTTCCTGATGTTTCCTGTACTGTATTCTCTACTAATTCCTCTTAGAGATATTAAAACAATAACACAGCTCTAGAGAACTGTGGGTTGAGCCGTATGTTGCTTTTGTGGTTTTACAACTCAAAGGGTGACCTTTATGCAAAATAACAGCAATAAGTAGAAGTCTGTAGTAAATTGCTGAGCTCTGTGGATCCTGTGTATGAAAATATCCTTGTAAAAAACTTTTCATTTTGTACTACTGTATCTAACCTTGTGATTTTTCCTCCAACTGGAAATAGTGTGTCCATACTTTGACATGTTACAAACAGCATGCCATAATTATTGTTTACATAACCATTAAAAATTCTAAATTCTTGCTTTTGAACCTGAAGCCCATAATGCAACTTTCCAGTCATGAGAATCAGTTTCGAAAGTCTTTTTGAAACTCAGCTCACTTAAAAAAAAAAAAAAAAAACAAGAGCCCGAACACTACTCACCTCATAATACTTGGTAGGATAGCATCTTACTCCTATTATGAATAGCCCATTTAAAAAGATAGTAGCAAGTTAAATTACAAACAATTTTCCAAGTAATTGATATCCTTGACTGGATGTGTACAGAGCAGAATTATTTATGGTGGCCAGTGCTCTGGTATGCAAAGACAGGGTGCCTTTTCTATCCTGGCTTGCAGAAAAGTTATAGTTTTTAAGACTTTGTAGAAACTTGAGTGGATTTTTCTAAAGAATTTCAGAGAAAAACATTCCAGGAAGCTGGGACAGCTCAGCCATTCGTATCTGATAGAGGACTAAAGTGATTCACTTGCGAAGAGAGCATTGCACTCAAGAGCAAGTGAGTGGGGCTGTACTTAATAGATGTATTACGGCGTGGGTTGGATGGCAGCCAAATTTCTAACACCTACTACTTCCCTAATTCTGCCTTGAGGCCATAAAAAGGGGAATAATTAAATTCAACACATACCCAAGGTGACACATTTGAGAAAGGAACCGGATTTGATGTCAGCTTCACAGTCCATGTGGAAGCAACCATTCTAAAGGGCTCTGCCATGGAGTTCCTATGGCTCAGTCCTCAAAGTCTGCATGAATCCTCGAAGAACACTGAGTAAAGTATGAATAATAAGCATTCTGTGCTCTAAGGCAGGGGTGGGGAACCTTTTTCCTGCCAAGGGCCATTTGGATAATTATAACATCGTTTGAGGGCCATACAGAAGTATCAACTTAAACATTAGCCTGCTATGTTTGGTTAAACATTTAATCAACTCACCCCTAATGCATTGGCAGGGCCAGATCAAATGATGTTGCAGGCCCACGGGCCGGATGTTCCCCACCCCTACTATGGCATCAGGGTGGCCTGTCGTGCAGGCAGAGTCACACCAGGTGCTTCTGCCCAAGCCCCCAAACAGGAAAACAAGTTGAGCAACCAGGGCAGAGATGTCATTCTTCTGCTGTCTTTCCTCCACCGTTCACCCTTCCTTCTCTCACTCCACTTCCTCTCTCTCTCTGTCCTTCTCCAGCTCATTTTTCCTTTAGCCTCAGCTGCTCTTACAGTTGCTGCTGTCCAATGCCCGAGTTCAGCAGTGCCTACCTCACATGATTCTGAGTGCGCTCTAGCCCTTGCGAGTGTTTAGACTTCTGGTTTTTCTTTAGATGTATTGAGTAAGTACTGTGAGACCAGAGCTTCCACCTTCTATTAAAGGAAAGCATACTCAGTGATCACCTTGTTCCATAGTAGGCTGTTCATTTCTTAGTAGGTCATTCATTCCATAGTAGACTGTACTTCCCATTTCTCAAAGAATACCACTCCTCTGACACAGCAGTAGAAATAGAAATAAATAATTTCCCAGTGAAGTTTTATTGATCCAGAAAGTGCCAAGAGGTTTTTAGTTGGAAACCAAAGAGAACTCCTATGGAATTATTTGGAAATAATGAAAACAAAAAGGCAATAGTTTGACTGGGCAAGATGATTCAAGAAGTTTAAATGATGTATGCATCTATTCTCTCATTCATGCATTGACCCTTTCTGTGCATGGGTTAGCATCATTTTCACATCACAATCCTGAAGGTGGTCTAACCCATTGCTCTTTCTTAGGAGCTTTTCAGTGATGTGAGATTGTGATTGTTGATACATCCTTGAACTCAGCACTCCTATGGAATACTAAGTCACACGTTAGCAGAATATTTGCTAGTGAGAGATATGACTGGAGATGCATGATTAAAGAACATGGTCACACATGTTCTAGTTGGAAACCAAAGATCCATTATTCATCTGGGCTTCTGTTGTTAGGGCCTTAAGAGGATAGCAAAATTTCATGAAATTTTGTTTCACAAGAAAGAAGTGGGATACTTAAGGAGAAGTAGTAGTGACATAACAGCTTTTGCCTTTTGTCTTCTTGAGTACAGTGTTCTTCCATTCTTTAGGTTGAAATCTGTTGATTGAAAATATGGTGAATGTAGAACACTCTTAGATGGTAGTACAGTGTTATGATTCGGACCAGGAACTCTAGACCCACATAGAATGAGCTCACATCCTAACATCTAACCCTTACTGGTTGCGTGTTCTTTGGAAATTTGCTTCGAAATTTTCATCTGTGAAAATAGGGATAATGGTACCTATAGTATAGGATCTTGGTTAGTCATGGGTACAATACTGAGAACACTGCTTGACACACATTAAGCATTCTTTAAGTATTAACTATTATTATTAGCATTAACCAATAAAAGAAAGCTGCTATATCCCTCTATTCAAGTCATCACAGAAATATGAATCCTAATAACAGGACTATGTAAAATTATAGTTTTGGGGAACTGTTCTTCACTAAGTTGACTCAGTACACTGCCAACACTATCTGACCATCCCCAGCATAAGAAGTTGACCTCCATTTATTAAAGGATGCACAGTTTTATTTTGCCTCTTCCTGACATTTTGTTTTCTCAGTGAGGAAGAAAAGAGAAGGCACTTTTATAAAGGTGGTTTCTTCTCCTTGGTTACTTCTTTTGACTTAAAGTTGGAACATCAGCTTCCAGGTGTGTGCGGTTTTTCATCTGCAAGAGGCACCGGGATGATCTATTGATCCTACTAGGAATGGACACTGCAATCTCGGGCAGGGTTTGATGAGAGGCTCCGCTGGCTTTTCCTGCTACTGTTCTCAGGATCACTACTCTCAGGGAGTTTGGCCATCATTTTCCCCGTCACTTCTGTCTTTCTGTCTTTTCTGTAACTCCTCCCATATCTGTAAACACATAGATACATGCATACATGGAAATGTGGTGTGTGTGTGTGTGCATGTGTGTGCATGCACCTGTTGCCAATCTTGGATCTGGTAGGTAAATTCTTTCTGCTAAAGGAGTGCACCAGGTAGGACTGATTAGATAGGAACACAAGAGGTCATTTAGTCAAATCCTTTTATTTTAAGTAGTACTTCCCACAAACCAAGGAGAATTGTCTACTCATGGAGAAATAGATTTCTTATCTTTCTTTAGTCCCATTACAAAAGGGTATTTTTAGTGGTTCACCAGATGCTGCCAGCAGTTAATAAAGAATGGCATTTTAATAGTAGACATTCTAGATACGGACAGAAACCTCAGTGAAACAAGACAGTGTTTCACTTTGTTTTTATTCAAGTCTTCATGCTTCCTACTAAAAAAGGTGAAATCATTTAAGTGGTAAGACAAATCTATATTTAGAGTCAAGACACGTTGTTGCTAGTTTAATTTCTCCAGCTTTGTGACTTGTATATTTGATCTACCATTTTTAAAGTTATTTTTATTCTGCAGAACAAAAATAAAACCCTGGAAAAGTAATTCTGTAGAGTCAAGTGCTTGTCCAAGGTCAAAGACAAGAGACTGGCACACCCAATTTTCAGTTATTAAACTGTTACTTAGATACTAAACCATAATAAACGGGTCCAGATACTGCAGTTAAAGTTCCCAGCATTTCTTGAGCTTGTATCAAGCTTAACAGAGTCACCTTTTTGGAGAAATTCTCCTTCAAGTGAAGTTACCAGACCCTATTGTCCATTGAAACTTCTTTTCTGTCCAGCTTTTTTTAGGAGAGGATTTGCAAGATGAATGTTTTCTCTTCATGAGTACGCAAGAATGCTAATGCACTTGTTACTGTGATTGGTTTGTTTTTTAATTCTATTTTTATTTCATCTTTTAACAAGTTAGAGTCCCCATGCCTCTGCCTTAAAAACGCCATCTGTTTCTAATACATGGTTGCCATGAAACCATGCCCTGGGAGCCTGGATTTACTCAATGACTGGTATGCATTGGTAAGACCTCGCAATCAGACAATTGACTGAGCTCAGGGAACTTCTACCAAACCTATTAGAATTGATTGTCTAAGTTGGAACTGAAAAAAAGTGTTAATTTTACAGCTTGGAGTTTGTTCCATTAAAAATTCTAGAATTACCCATCTAGCATGGCTCAGTGGTTGAGCATTGACCTATGAACCGAGAGGTCATGATTGGATTCCTGGTCAGGGCACATGCCCAGGTTGTGGACTCAAGTCCCAATGTGGAGCCTGCAGGAGGCAGCCAATCAATGACTCTTTCTCTCATCATTGATGTTTCTCCCTCTCCTTCTCCCTTCCTCTCTGAAATCAATAAAAATATATTTTGAAAATGATTCTAAAATTTCCAAACCAGCTGGTAGAGCCTGCTCCAAACAAATGGACAAACAAACTCTCATGGATTATTTGTATCAACTCACATTCTACAGGGTGTAGCTACAAAACAGAACATGGGAGTTGTAAAAACAACAGTCATAGAGATCATGCTCTCTTAATTTCACCTTCTGAAGGGCCAAATATAGTAATATATTCTTCCTGATTTAAATAAAGTAAATGGGCATTTATTCTCTGGGTAACTGAAAGTGTCTTAGGTTGAATACTTTATAAAAGAAAAGCACCACCCAGAACTAATGTTCCGGTGCCATGTTCCATAATCAGATCCACCTTCCTGGGTGCAGGGCCTGCTCAGCTGTCAGGAAAAGCAATATCTTTCCATCATCAGCCATTATTGTGCCCCTTACACAAACCACCGATAGTGTGGAAGTACTTTGCATTTTAAACATGAGCCTGTATTTTCCTTGAAAAGTTAGAAAATACAGCCCTCACCGGTTTGGCTCAGTGGATAGAGCATTGGCCTGCAGACTCTAGAGTCCCAGGTTCAATTCCAGTCAAGGGCATGTACCTTGGCTGATCGATGTTTCTCTCTCATCGATGTTTCTAACTGTCTATCCCTCTCCCTTCCTCTCTGTAAAAAATAAATAAAATATATATATATATATTTTAAAAGTTAGAAAAATACAGACTATGACTCAAACTTAAATGATGGTTGAAAGTTTAGGATCATTTTAACGAATTGCCATGTTTCCACGATTGATGCCTGTGGCAGAATTTACATTGCCACAGCCAGCACCTAATTCCAACCCAACTCAGTTACCTGCACTTACTCTATAGGTTGTAATTACAGACTGTCCTTTGTAGTTTCCCCTTGTAAGTATAGCTGACTATGTGACACAGTTCTAACTCTTAAGAGTGTCTGTTGCTTCCATCATTTTCATCCTGCTTTGACCAATAGCAGAATTAGTGGAGCTACAGCAGCCATTAATACCACCATGAGGAAAAGACCTAAAGAATCTGAGAGCTATTTCATCCACTATGTTTGAGCAGCTAAACCTATACTAGTGACTGCCTGCTTCTAAAATTCTTGCCATCTGAAATTTTAGAACTCTGAATGTGTATATGCCCTCTGTCCTTTATCCTTTTAAATATCATACTATAACTAAATCATCAGAAGTACCGATTCATTCATTCATTTATTATTCATTAAGTTATAACAAATGACTGAAGTCGGCATACAATATAGCAAGGTAAAATACATTTTTAATGATGAGAAATATAAGACAAAGAGAATATAATGGTAAGAAAAGTAAAATAATGGCAAAAGAGCATAGACTATATCCAAAAGTTTTGCTATGTTTTTAGAAATTAGACAAAAATTTGGCACAGACTTTCCAGTATCTAGTGAAAGGGGTGCAAATGATGAATTTTACAATTTACATTGTCTATAAAGAGAAAACAAACCGATTGCATAGCAGACGGCCAACTGCTTCTGATTAGGAAATGATAGAGCATTTTCCCCAAGGGCAGTCACAAAGTGGCCTTTGTGTACTGTAAAGAACAAGATATTCAACTGTTTTCATATAGTTACATCTTTTGAAGTTGTTGGGTGTGTTTTTTTTTAACTGTCTCTTGATAGAAGCTGATGTTCCATGCCAAATTGCACTTTAACAAAAACAACACTATAATTCACCAGTATGATGCAATATCAATTCATGATTCTTTGAAAGTCTGGTTAACCCAGGGATAGAGCTAAGAATATTCAGAAATATGGAATGTGAAAATGTGCTTCAGAAAGTCCTTCTTTGGTGGTTCCTTTCAGCTTAAGTGTCGATAGCCATTAGGAAATAGAGTCACACAGTATTTTTCCTAAGTGGGATGATGAGAGTGTTCTTGGATTCTCTGAGAATGCGTTCCTCTTGGCCTGTGAGATCGTAAATGAGAGCAGGAGCTGTGTAGGTCACTCTGAGCTACTGTATCCTTGAGGAAACAGTTGATGGTGGCATTCACTACTCTCACCCAAATGGAGCATCAACTGGTCTGACAGTCCCCTGCTTTCCAGGGCAGATGATCGCTCCAAGCCTGATGCTTAGAATGAGGATGTAAACATCTCCATCAAGGCTAATTTATCCTAATTTGGGACTTCAAAGAATGATGACATTTTAATAAAGACATTAAGTCTTTTAAATGGACCATTTACTCTTAGTCCTCGTGTGTTCGTATTCCATCAATCTAGGTGCCTTTCTACTTCAAGAAAAATGAAATTATGAAGAAATCATGTTGTATTCATCATTTAGAAATCTGTCTTCAATATCACTTTTAGTTTCTTATCACAAAGACCCTTCCTTTTCCTAAGTTTCCCTATCTCCATTTCCCCCAAATCACATTAGTAATTCTATACTACTATTAATAATAATTAATAATAATAATAATAGCTAAATTATTGGGTACTTATTAGATGTCTAAGTCTTTGCTAAGCACTTTAACATATTTTATGTCACTTAACCCATGTAACAATGCTATAAAGAAGATAATGATTTTTATTCCAGTTTTACTGCTAGAGAATATTTTCAGAAGTCACATTTAAGTAGCCAAAATTCAACCCCAAGCTTTCTGACCCGGTGCCCCCACTCTTTAACCCCTCTGCTCTCCTTCTAGAAATTCGGCTGATAAAGTATAGAACAAAAGTTCTTTGTCATCGTTACCAAGGAATCATCAGGGAATGCCCTCTCCTCAAATATCAGCACCCCCTATCTCCTTCCCTGTTCCCACCCCTCCTCCACTCCCAGACACAGTGGACAGCATGTTTCAAATGTCCAGTTGGACATTTCCATGCAAATCACATAGTAACTGGCACTTGGGGGATTTTTTTCCTAATGCTTTAAAATTGCAGGGGCTTCTGCAAAGTCAGTGACATCAGGTAGAAGTGATTGATTATTAGTTTCAAGAGATTAATCTGGATGGAAACATGGTATTAAAAGCGAAGGACCTAAGAGAAACAGTTTTGCTGGAAATCTCTACCTCAGTTTATGAACTGTGTGTTTGAGTTTAATTTATGGTGCTTGTTGGAGCATCAGGACCTCACACCAGCGAGAGAAGCAGAGACTGGTGGCCAGGAGTTGAGGATGCCAGGCAAGCTCTCACCAGCTGCCTGTCACTTTCTGCCTGAAATTATTTACCTGTCTCTCGGAGAAACATCCTAACTCTGCTAGGACTCCCCATGGCATCCAGTTATGAAGATGTGATTAAATAAGCTATTTATTTCTTTTGAAAGTATAAAATTATGCTATGAGAAAAGGTTAACAAAGCATTTTACTCTCCTTTTGCCTTTCATTCGCACATTCATTATCCACTTTATAGCTTTCTGCTTTTTCTTTCTTAAGGGTAACTTCATTCATTGGGCTATCTTCTATATAAGCTATTCAACTGCAAATGCAAACCCAAAATGTTTAATAGTGAAGACTTTGTAACCTGAAGGTACAAAGCCAAGTGAATGCCTCAATTCGTTTCAGTCCAGTTCTGTGTTGTTGGTTTTTTTTTTTATACTTACTCTAAATTCTTTCATTGTTCTCTGTCCAATCAGGTAAGAAATTTAAACCACTTCTGACTTTGGATTAAAAAAAAAATTTTTTTAAGCATCTGAAAAGCCCTGAAACAAAGAAAGATAATACTTTATTTCCACACAATTTTTAAACAGCCAGATGGGAGTTTTGTTGCCCTTCCTGTTAAAAACTCCCTTGTAGCCCTAATGGGTTTGGCTCAGTGGATAAAGTGTCAGCCTGTGGCCTGAAGGGTCCCAGGTTCAATTCCCGGTCAAGGGCATGTACCTTGGTTGCGGGCACATCCCCAGTAGGAGGTGTGCAGGAGGCAGCTAATCGATGTATGTTTCTCTCTCATCGATGTTTCTAACTCTCTATTCCTCTCTCTTCCTTTCTATAAAAAAACAATAAAATACATTTTTAAAAACTCCCTTGCAGCTGAAGTGAACATGAAAATCTTCAGCAAAAGGGTGAAATCTTTTGACCAGAGGGCCTTTTAGGGAAGGGCCCAGAGATCACAAAGAATAAAAATGTCTGCTCCACTGTTTAATTAAATTTAATTTAATTCAGCAAGCATTTATTGAGCGCCTCCTAGGTGTCAGTTCCTGAAACTTCCCCCTGCCCCCCACCGGGAATGCAAACAAAAATGAGCCCAAACTACTGCCTTCTATTAGCACACAATCCAGAGGAATCCTTACACTTCCAGACACAAGGCAGACTGGGATAAGCAGTGCATGGAAGCAGGAAGCAATGTGAGGGAGGAGAGAAATAGATTCCTTATGACTGGGTCATTTTAGCAGGTTTCACTGAGTAGCCGGGGTCATTACAGCCAAGATTAAAATCCACGCACAATCACCCAAGGGTTGAGCTCTTCCCTGCTTTCTAATACCACAAGGCAGGAAGGCAGGACATTTTCATTGGTGATATAATGTAGGAGACTTTGGGAGATGAGCAAAATGATAGGTTTTTGTTCTTCTGAATTCTGACCATTGGGAATAGACTCCCAGTTTTACTGGTCAGGAGTGCAGGCAGTGGGAGATGCCGGTGCCTGCCAGTGTACCAGCCCCAGTCTATGTGTGTCATCTTCTACATGGGTTAAGGATCAGCAGTGAACCTCTGCTGCGTCCAATTTGTAGACTTGTGTGTGTTACTGGGACTGAAGGGTAGCCATTCACGACCAATAAGAATGGCTAAAACATCCTTTTAGTACACCTCTGTATAGGAAGAACTTCAAGGACATGAGATGTTGTAATTTAGGGATTTATCTGCAACACGGATTTCCTGAAAGTTAAATCCTTTCTCAAGGGGAAAAATATACAGAAATCATTGTAGTGAAAGAGAAAAATAAATCTGTGCCATATATGTCTAAACCATACAAGAAATAAAATACATGTTCGTCATGTAAATACCTGTGTTCTGGACGTTATATTAAAAGATCTTATCAGGCACTTTATGGTACAGATGAAAATCTGGTGAGCATTGTTCTAAATTTAAGCCAGGGCTTCAGAGTTTTTGTGTTTCTTATATTTGGGAGATATTGTTTGGATTCCTAAAGAGCAATTTAAATGGCTTTAAAGAATGAATGAATTTTAAAGAAAATAAAGGTCTACTTGGTTATCAGTCTTCTAAGACTTTAGCCATTTGAAATTGTTTTCTTAGCACAGAGTGGGGATAGATTGGACTTTAAAAACACACCCTCTATTAGATAATTAATTAAACTGTGCTCGAAATGATGTTTTCTGGAGAAAGGCTTCAAATATAAGGCATTGTTGAATCATAACAATGTTTGCCCTTATGGAAACCAGATGGAAGCCACATCAACTCAATACTTTCCATGCCATTACAGCCAGCATGGTAAGGTTTGCTAATATGTATTCTTGCAGAAGTGCTGGGGAAAAAAATATTCTCTTCAGACGATATTTGAATATTATGAGAGGGCCAAGAATGGATGAATTCATTTCCTTCCTCTCACCCTTCTTCCCTCTCTTCCCTTTGTGAATATGGAAGCACCTTTTTGGTTGATATATTGGTGTTAGCACTGGGGGTACAATGATGGTCAAAATTAGTCACGTTGCCCATTCTTTCTCCCTCCACCAAAATTTGTGTTCTTGCTGGCATGCTTCAGGAAAGCAGAAGAAGTTCAGCTATCTCCAAGGAGAGATGCTTTTGACTGAGTTTTTCTAATACTCCTCGAAATTTAACCATTTATAAGCAATAAATGTTTTATGTTAGGCATTGCATAATAGTGGTCTGGCCTTTGTTGTAATCTAAAGCATACCACAGGTGAAGATTCTTCCAGTTATCCCAGTAATAAATTGTCCATAATTAAAAGGAAAAGGAACAATAATGATAATTGACTTACGTATTAATTATGGCAAAATAACTTATAGGCTGTATATGTCATTGTTTCCAGAATTGACTTTTCCATTTTCTTCCTGTATCTTTTTATTCTCAAATTTCTATCATCACTTGACACAAGCAAACTTTGAAGGCTGAGAATTGAAGTTTTCTGGTCACCAAAAGAACTGCCACCTTCAGACTCGGTGGCTTGCCCAGTGCCTTTTGGTTTTCTCCATTTCACCTACCTGATTTCCTTTCTCAGTCACACAGGGCAGTGGGGAGATTACCCCAAGTGTTGTCCAGAGTTTTCAGTGTGATCCCTGGCCAGCCACTAACTGGCACTTGAGATTTGCATATCCTTTAGTTCTCAGTTTCTTCATGTGTTCAGTGAAAAGGTTGCATTAGGTAACTGAATTTGCTTCCAGCTTTATTTTTTTTTTAAATATATTGTATTGATTTTTAACAGAGAGGAAGGGAGAGGGATAGAGAGTTAGAAACATCAATGAGAGAGAAACATCTATCAGCTGCCTCCTGCACACTCCCCACTGGGGATGTGCCCGCAACCCAGATACATGCCCTTGACCGGAATCGAACCTGGGACCCTTGAGTCCGCAGGCCGACGCTCTATCCACTGAGCCAAACTGGGTAGGGCGGGCTTCCAGCTTTAAATTACTTTTTTGTTTGTTTTTCTGAAGTAAGGTAAAAACTAAACTCATTGAGTCCCATTCCTCATCTTTTCCAGTTAAGTGGATTGTCTGACCTGTATCTATAACTCCAATTCTTAGACCTATCAAACCCTAAATTGCTCTTTAAAACAAATATTTTATCATGTCTTATACTCTCCTGAAACAAAATTCACAGGTAATATAACCTTATTTATACAAAGCTAAACAAAATGTCAGTATACTCATGGCAGTGAAACATAAAGGAGAAATTAAAGGAAAATAATTTAAAATAAAACGTTTATTTCAGAATTTAAGTGCTTTGATCTCAAAACCTTTAAAAAATATATTAAGATGCGTGCACCATGGAGGTGGCAGCTCCAAGTACAGTGTTGATACAAATGTCTCTTACTGACGACTCAAATGGTGCTTAGTGGCATTGCCGTCTGTGACATGATTTTCCAGAATTGTGAGCAAGACTGGTAAATTTCCCCCCAAAGTACAAACTGCTCTCAAATCCAATGGGAACTATATACAAACTATTTTGTGTGTGGTTGTTTCTAGGATATACATTTTAAAAAATGGTAAACAGGTTTTTCATTTATACAAATGTCCCAAGGGACATTTGAAGATCTTGAAAGGAAGATTGGGGTTCTCTTCTTGGGAAGAAGTAAGCCAGTGGATGGCAGGACATCAGGCATCCTGGACTGCCACTTATCATGGAGTATGAGGACCTCCACTTATCATGGAGTATGAGGACACCACCTGCTCTGAGAACCACTGGGGTAGATGAATAGACTCACCATTTTTTCCCAGATTAGAGCAAAATATTTATTTGTTTTAAAGTGCTTTCATAATATTGAGCTGCATATTTGTTTTACTTGAGTTTTGGCATTAGTTTGCTTTGAGCCATCTTAGCAGACAGGAATTTGGTCTGTCTTTTGAGTTCCATGTCCTCAATGTCTAATATATTAGAAGATCAAAATGTTTAAAAAGTTTAAATCAAGTAATAGAAGAATTATTTTACAAATTAGCAGCATATATTTGTTTTATTGAGCAATCAAACACTAGAGAGGTCCATGTATCAGGTGTAAAACTATCATTAGAATAAATGAAGAAAAGAAAAAAATGTATGTACTTCACAGCTCATTTTATGTTAGAAAATTATGTTCAAATTATAGTTTTCTGTGGCACTCAACCTCTTATTTTTGAGGAAGTGAGAAGAATTATTACAGTGAAAGGTGATTTTATTCTATAAACTTCTGTATTTTAGATTATTATGAGAATGCTTTTGTGTGCTATTTGTGTAATTAAAATACTGAATTCTGGTATTTAGTGGGCAGGAGTCAAAAATGCCTGATGTCCTACCCGTGTGTGGGCAGTGTTTCACAATTAGGAATGTCCTGACCTTTCCCATTCTCAATCACATTATTTAAAATCTTTCATGACACTATAATAATAGAACAAATTTACTCAGCAGAAATATTATTATTTTAAAATACTATTTTAAGTGATTGGTCTCAATAAGATAGAATAGTGGTTGAAAACACAGGTATGTTTTCAGACTATCTATGTTCAAATCCCAAATTTTTCACTCTTAATTGTATGAGCTATGGCCTTTGGCACCTCAGTTTTCTCAGCTTTAAGTGGGGACTGTTGTGAAGATAAAATAATTTAATATGTGTGAAGTACTTAGAACAATGTCTCACACACAGGAAACACTATAGAAGTATTAGTAGTTATTGTTAATGTTGAAGGCCTATATCTGCAAACATTTCTATTTACTCTTCCATTTAGGAAAAAAGAAATTGTGCTTTTCCTTTTCCACAAATTATATATCTAGGCCCAACCATTCTCCATATGTCTTTCTCAACCCTATATTACTATATATTTTCCTTTCCATGATTCCTTTGTTTATAAATGATGGCATATTTCTCTATCAAATGAAACAGAAAATCATTTTGTTGTTGTTTACCTTTTATTTAATTGGGTACATAAGAAGACTAGTAGATATATTCCCTCCTTTCCTTTTTTTCCTTTAAATCATCAAATATTTTTATTTTCTAATACATTAGACATTGAGAAATTCAAATAACTTATTTTGTTTATTCATATTTATTGTGATTGTTAACAATTTGGATTCATTCCTTGCATTTATTTTATACTAGAGGCACGGTGCATGAAATTCATGCACTTGTTGAGGGGTAGTTTCTCAGCCCAGTCTACATCCTCTTACAGTCTGGGAGCCCTTGAGGGATGTTCGACTGATGACTTAGGCCTGTTCCTCACTCAGTCCCGATTGGCCGGACCTCAGCAGCAAGCTAACCTACCAGTTGGAGGGTCTGCTCCCTGGTGGTCAGTGCAGATCATAGTGACTGGTCAACTAGTCAACTGTCTGTCTCCTGGTGGTTAGTGCATGTCATAGTGAGCAGTTGAGCAGCCTTAGCATATCATTAGCATATTACACTTTGATTGGTTGAATGAACAACTTGACAGTGTATTAAGCTTTTATTATGTAGGATATTTATTATACTTGTTGCTTCTCTTTGCCTCTTTCCTACCTTTTAAAAAAATTGAACAACTTATCTTTTTTTCTGGTTTTTCCATTCTAATTACTCTGAAGTTATACATCCCATTTAAAACCTTCTAATAATTATTCATAAATTTATAAGATACTTTTACTTTTTTAATTTTTTAAATATATTTTTATTGATTTCAGAGAGGAAGGAAGAAGTAGAGAGAGATAGAAGCATCCATGATGAGAGAGAATCATGGATCGGCTACGTCCTCCAAGTCCCCCACTGGGGATTGAGCCCACAACCCGGGCATGTGCGCTTGACTGGAATTGAACCTGGGGCCTTTCAGTTTGCAGACCGACGCTCTATCCAGAGCCAAACTGGCTAGGGCTACAAGATACTTTAAAAATAATAATCTTTCATCAAAGTCTTGAGTTAATCTACCTTCCTCTCCCCCTTCCCATAAAAGCCTTAGAATACGTTCTCTTCATTTTCCACCCCCTTTATTGGATTCCAACATTGTGCTGGAGTCCTCTGGAATTATCGTTGCAAGTTATTGTTAATTTTACTGCACTACCTCCCTCTGTGTGTTGTACTGTAGCCATTTGTTCTTAAATTAATGCACTAATCCTATTCCAAGTGCCTAAAATTTTAGAATTTAAATGAATTGAGGTAAAATTCTAAGAATTGTAACTTGCTTGGTAGAGCATCTGATATTGTAAATGTGCTTCTTACTCTTCCTTCACATGATGTTTTATATTTTTAATAACCATTGCATTCTAATATGCCAACATACACATAACAACAATAGGGATGCATTCTGAGAAAGGCGCTGTTAGGTGATCTCCTCACCATGTGACATCACAGCATGCATTTGAACCTAGATGTGATAGCCCACTACACAGCTAGGCCCTATGGAATAGCTGAGTGCTCCTAGACTACAAGCCTCTCCATGTCACTGTACAGAACAGCACAGGATTACGTCGAGCATGAGATAAAATAATGTAATCGAGAGAGGTGGTAAATATGAGACGGATGAGGCTGCTGCCAGTGGAACACAGCATACGGTTTTACAGCAACAGTTTTTATAAGTAGTAAGAGTACATTCTAGAATAATTATTAAAAGTACAGTATATTCAATACATAAACCAGTAACATAGTCATTTATTATTAAATATATGTACTGTACACAATTGTGTGTGCTGTACTTTTATACAACTGGTGGTGCAGAAGCTTTGTTTACAGCATCACCACAGACACATGAACAATGCTTTGCACACCATGTGGCTTCACAGCAGCTCCCACGTCACCAGGTGACAGGAACTTTTCGGCTCCATTTTAATCTCATGCGGTCACTATGGTACATGCGATGTGGTCAGGAGGTCACCAAAATGTCATTATGAGGTGCATGACTGGTAATAGAATTACTTTAGGTTTCTTTTTTTTTCTTGAAAATGCTTTTGAGTGGCGTTTACATGAGTTCTCTTGTGATATTTATATTCTCATAATTACAAATTTCTATGGACTGTCATTCTTGCTATAGTAACAAGAAAGAGTAAGAGAGTTAATAGAAAATCCCAAATACATTCCATTACCTTCAGAATACATCAGACATTCATATTTTGAGTTAATTTTGATACAAGAATTTGTCTAAGCCCTTTACCTAAAGAAGTTTAAAAACCAACATTTCAAAAATGTAGAAGGACATGGTTTTGCCCTATTAGTCATATGGTAATTTAGCTGGTAATTAGCAGGTTGTTCTGATAGTTCATAGAACAGATCGACTTCAAGGAAGCAAAGGAGAGAATATCTTTCTTTTATTGTCCCAGCAATGTTTTTTCATTTATTCGTGTCGCTCTGCTATTATAAAGCAGCCTGCTGCCTTACATCATCTCTGTACCTGAAACTCAGCAAGGCACGTACATATTCTTGCTTCTTTCCCTCCCATGTCATTTGCTGTTCAACAAAAGAAAACATTTTAGCTCTGATATATTTGAACATTTTTATACAAGCATGAGGGCTATTACTGCTATAGCGCAGAGAAGAGGGTGAATTGGTATGTGGGTTTTTATTTATTTACTTCAGTAAAAGGGTAATACATATTTCTCATATGCAATTGAAAAAGAACTCCAAATAAGATACTAGCCATACATTATTATATGATAAAAACTTGAATTGCATTTTCTACATAGAAGCTGAGAATACCGACAGAGGATGTATTTATTGTAAACACTAGAATTTGAGAGAAATTGGTTGATTTTCACATTATGAATCAAAAGTAATTTGAAGAAAATATGTACATAAAACTCCTTATTACTCAGGATGGTTTTTTTTTTTTAACATTTATAACTCCAGTGAAAGTTATCTCTGAATCAGAAATTGAATCTTCTTGCCTGTGATTATGAAACTTTAGTCATGACATTTTATAACTCTACTAGTGACCCAGTACACAGATTCGTGCACATTGAAAGGAAATAAACTAGAAGGTTGCTGGCAGGGTGGAACTGGGCGAGATGAGCCAGACATGCCCTGGAGCCAAACTCCGGCAGTCCCTCTCTGGTTCCTCTTTGGCAGGCCACACCTAGGGCGGCGCTGTGGCTTGAAAGGCATCTGCAGAGTGAGGGGGGGGGGGGGTATCCCTCCAGCAGGTGGAGTCCCATAGCCTGGCCTGCGGGAATTGGACCAAAACTGGCTCTCCGACATTCCATGAGGGGTCCCAGAGTTCGAGAGGGCACTCTGCAAAGTTGCTGTCATACAGGGTGTGGAATGCAAACGCAACTGTGCAGTAAACCAGATTCAGGACCAGCACTGCCCCAGCTACAACATAACCCTCTCTGGTTTAGGGTTGTGTCACCTGAGATCTGCTGCTGCCAAGTCATTGCAGCTTGGCAGCTCCTACATTGAGCGTCTGCCCCTGCTGGTGGTTGGTGTGCATCATAGCAACCGATTGGATGGATGGAGGGACACTTAGCATATTAGCCTTTTATATATAGAGATTATACCAAGGATGTAACCTCAAAATCATGGTCAATAGACTGTAACCACTATCAATTGAATTGATGTTATACAGGATTAAAACTTTTTGCCATGAACTTAAGTTGGTAAATATAATTATTGAGTAGCACTAGGAAAAGAAAATTCGGTAGGGTTAAGATTGAATGATGAAATATTTTATCCTGGGATTGAATGGGGTTAGAGCCAGGTAAAAATAAAAATCACTAGTAGCATTAATGCCTGAAAATTACTAAAAGTATAGTGTATTAAATACATAAACCAGTAACATAATCATTTATTTCCTATCATTGAAAGCTTATTTCTTGGGATTTTAGGATATAATAAGTGAAGGAAAGAGATGACATGGATAGGGCCTGTGATGAAAGATGAACAAATTGCATTACAAATGTCTAGCTATTAATTAAGAATAAGAAGGAAAAGCACAAATGGAAGAAAGAAGTGGGTAGAAGAGAAGAGATAGGAGCTTGATTTTTCAAGGAGAGCTTTGGCCAGGTAGAAGAAGAAAGGGTATTTTGGAGATTTGGAGAAGTATCTTCTCTCCACATAAAGAATATTGAGAATGGCAGCTAAATTACTTTATGTGGATTTTAAACCAACAAAAACATGATGCTACCTGGCATTTTTCCTTAATGAATTATAAGAATTATTCTTAAGAACTTGGCCAGATTTTGTTTCTATAGTTAGAATGTGTATATTACCTAAACCACATGAAATCCTCATTATGTGTGGATTACACAATGGGGTTGTTTCTAACCCCAGTGCCTTTTAAAATTTACTTACATATCCTCAGAAATTCAAAAGTAAAATCTGAGTAGGTGCTCTGGTTGCCTTGAGTTAGGAGGTTAGCAATGTGCATGCCACCACAGATGTGGGTGGGAGTTTCATTGCAGGTGCTCTCTCTTCTGTTAGAGTTGCTATAAGAAGTACTTATGCAAAGAAATCATTTATATTTTTATACAAATGAATTATACACATACTACCTGTTATTTTTCTGTTCATTGGAAAGCACAGAAACACTATTAAAAATGTAGAGTTAAAAGCTTCTATAATCCTAATTCCAGAGATAAACTCAGGTATGAAATTAATATATTTTTATTAATTTCACTATTGTTGTGGGATATTTTCTTCCAGGCATTTCTTCAAAGCACTTTCACATATTTCAGATCATTCTTTATTCCTATTTCTATGTCGTAAATATTTTACTAACCTTTATGTAATTATTTTCCCACTGTATTCGAGTATGTGGAAATGTAATTTTAAATTAATATTGGATAGTAACTCATGTATATACTAGAGGCCCAGTGCACAAATTCATGCATGGGTGGGGTTCCTTAGCCTGGCCGGCGATCGGGGCTGATCACGGCCAGCTGACCAGGGGAGGGACTGAAGGAAGTTGGCCAGCCATGGGAGGTTGGCTGTGGGAGCACACTGACCACCAGGGGGCAGCTCCTGTGTTGAGGGTCCGCCCCCTGGTGGTCAGTGCATGTCATAGCGACCAGTCATCCAGTTGACTGGTCGTAACCGTAAAGGTCACTTAAGCATGTGTGTATGTATGTGTGTGTGTATATATATAGTATTCTAGTAATATATTCTGGTATTCTGTATTCTTACTGTGTTAAGTATTTACATTTCCAATTAAAGAACAGACTATTATAACAAAGTGACCCCAAAGTATAGTGGCTTACCAAGTAAAATGTTTATTTCTCTTCCTCATAGTCTCTGGGGATACTTAAGCCATTTTCAAATTGTGGTGTTTATTTGTCGGCTAAAGATGTTCTGGCCATCTCTCAGCTTGGAGGAGGGACAAGAGGGTGAAGGGGACACACACAATTGTTTTAAGGATGCACATCACTTCTGCCCACATTACTTTGGTAGAATTTAGTGGATCATGCTTGGTTCTGAGGAAAGTTGAGTTTTATGCTGAGTGACCATGCATCCACATAAATCTGTTAGTGTGAGAGAAAGGACAAAAGTATTGGGAGACAACTAGCAGGTAAATGAACTTTCCAATAGGATGTTGTGGGAGCATATGTAAGTGCAGGAAGTAGAAGCCAAATCACATTGATGTAGGTTTATTTTGAATATCTTCTTACAATAAATTCACTAAAATTCCTGTGAGAAAATTTCTAAAATAGATTCTTTATTATTAATAGGCAACACATTCCAATTCATGGGATTCTTGGTTAGTTACTTAAAACTGGTATTGATTTTTGCTTAATTAATTGCAGGATTATTGCCTCTTACTCTGGATTGACTTCTACATTTGATGCTAGTTTCCTAAAGTTACTGGTAAACTGAGAAACAAACAGCATTTGTATACCCACTGGAAACTTGATGTGCTGCGAAGGTGGTAGCAGTTCACTGACTTGATAATTTAGAAATTCCAACCATCAACTGGGCTGTTGGGAGCCTCTTATTCCCGACCTTTCATTAGTTGATTTGAAAGAAACTTGTAGATGTAGGTTGCCTCCAATTGAAGCATTGAGGGCAGGGAGGCATTGTCACTTACATGAGTATTAACAGACTTCGTGGGTTTATATACCTCTATTATTTCTTAAAAAATTAAATCTGGAAAAATGGACACTGGATCACCAACCATAAAAAACAAACAAACAAACAAACAAAAAGCCCACAAAATAACACCTATGTTTACTGGCATTTCATCAAATAATTAGTATTTCACACTTTAAAAGGTGACTACATTTCATGTTATGAGAAATGTATTGTCCTCATTTTTTTCTTTATTTAATATGCTAATAAAAACCTCAGCATAGACCTGCAACAAGCTGTAGACCGGAGTTAAGGAAATTAAATTATCTGACCTCTGAGCCCTTAAACCTATGATATGCCATAATAATATTATTTAGTGTTATGCAAAATTATTTATTTGATTCTTTATTATTCATTCCACTTTCTTAAGTCTGCTTAGAGCTTCAATAAAATTTCCAGAAATGATATTAGAATCTATATCTAGATGTCTCTTTTGTGTTTTTATTGTGCAGTGTTTTCAAACATTGCTATAATATCTGATATAACTAACTCTTTAGGCTGTTCAATATAAATGTATTTTTAAAAATATAATAATTTTATGAAAATGCTATAGTGATAATATTAAAAGAAAATGGCAAACAAAAATATGCATAATTTGTTACCTTAAGGTTCATATTTTTTCTCTTTAGCATATTTCCTAGTATTTTTGTGAGTAGGTTTATCTTTTTGCATGTTGTAGCTAAAATGTATATGAGAACACCTATTAGCACAAAGTATATTCATAATAAAAGAGGAAATTCACTGAGTCACAGATTCCTGGGTCTATAAAATGCATAGACCTTCATCAATTTTAACCCCATCAGGTGAACACTTGATTCTTCTTTATAGCCCTACCTTGTCAATGTGAAGTGATGGGAAATTCACTATTTCTCCATGAAATCCATTTGATTATCTGCCACCTCTAAAGTTAACTTTATTTTTCAGATATATAGCTTCCTATAATCTCTGCACATTTATCTTTTTTCTGGACTTGAATCACACAAATGAACTCACTGCTTTTCTATGTGATGACTTTTCAACCTCATACATCATTCCTCCTCCCAGGTTCTCTCCCAAGTTCAGTAACTTCAGCTTTTATGGTTACCATTCTCATAAGGTTTTCAAGCCCACTCAACAGTCTGGACTCTTTCCATGAAATCTCTTCCAATTTTTCAGTTTGACACTGACTCAACAGAGTACTCTGGATGGTTTAACCAGCACTGAATATCATAGAATTAGCATTTTATAATTCTGTATGCAATAATACAGCATAAAATCTAACTTCCTTTTTTTTCCTCAAGCACATCACCCTATGACTTACGTATGTTGATCTTATATTCAACTAATACCTTCACATATTTTCACAATTTTTCTATTTTTAGATTATTCTATATATAGGCATATTTAATTAAAATTTTACTTGGTTAGATTTATCTCCTCTTTCCAATTTATAAATACTTTATTATTTATTTATATTTTTATTGATTTCAGAGAGGAAGGGAGAGGGAGAGAGAGATAGAAACATCAGTGATGAGAGAGAATCATTGATCCGCTGCCTCCTGCACCCCTGTACTAGAGATCAAGCCTGCAAACTGGGCATGTGACCTGACTGGGAATTGAACCCTGACCTCCTGATTCATAGGTCAACGCTCAACCGCTGAGCCATGCCAGCAAAGCTCCTTTCTGTGGGTCTGTATCTCTCCCAGCTTTTTTTTCTTTTACTAATTGAAGGAGTCTCCAGTGCTCCCCCTCCCCCAGCCATGGATGAACTGACCATGATGGGTTGAGATGAAAGCATGTGGCCTGCCAGAATAGTAGTTCACTTCTCTATGTTCCCAGAGATTCATTCATCAGTGCCATCCAGATAAAGTCCCCCAAACTCTTATCTTCCTGTCAGCATTACTCATGTTATGTACAAATCTTCTAAAACTACCTTTCTATTCAAAAAATAGTGTTAGGTGCTATGGTCTAGTAAAGTGACTCGTGCATAGATTTATTGGATCCTGGTAAACACTGATAGATCTATCTTCTCACCTATAACATATGCCACAACTACATAAAACTACTATTATAAATTTCACTTTCAGTTATTTGATAATGACAAAATTTAAAATCCAATATGCATTTATTGACTCTACTGATACTTTCTATATTTATTGAGTTTCTTGGGGTGACATTTACACTAATAAAAGAGAAACATGCAAATTGGTGTCACTCCTCTACACCCCAAGCGTCTCCAACCAGCCAATCATAGCGACTATATGCAAATTAACCCAACCACAATGGTGGCTGGCAGCCACAGAGGTAGAGCAAGCAGGAGGCTTGGTTGCCCCGGCGATGGAGGAAGCCAAGCTTCCCACCTGCCCTGGCTGGGTGTGGCTTCCAATCAAGGCAACAAAGATTCAATGATAGAAGATAAATAAACCCCAGATACCTGCTTCCAGCCAGCCTTGCTGGGAGCTTGGGTCACTGGGGACCATGGCCAGCCTGCAAACAGCCATCAGCCACTCACCTAGGCTGGCCAGGCACCTCAGCAGGATCCTCCTCCCTGAAGGGTGTTTAGCCAACCTGAAAACGACCCTCAGCCTGAAAACCAGGCTGGCCAGGCACCCCAGCGGGATCTGCACCCTGATCTGGGACACCCTTCAGGGCAAATCAGCCGGCCCCCACCTATGCCCCAGGCCTGTATCCTATATAATAAAAGGGTAATATGCAAATTGGCCCTAACAGCAGAACCACTGGGAATGACTGGTCACTGTGACACAACACTGACCACTAGGGGGCCGACACTCAATGCAGGAGTTGCCCCCTGGTTGTCAGTGCACTCCCACAGCAGAGCTCTGCTCAGCCACAAGCCAGGATGACAATTGCCAGTACAGCAGTGGTGGTGGGAGCCTCTTCTGCCTCCTCAGCAGCACTAAGGATGCCCGACTGCAGCTTAGGCCTGCTCCCCAATGAAAAGTGTACATCCCCTGAGGGCTCCCGGGTTGCCAGAGGGATGTCTGACTGCCAGCTTAGGCCTGGTCCCCCGGGGAGCAGGCCTAAGCTAGCAGGTAGACATCCCCCGAGGGGTCCCAGACTGCAAGAGGGCACAGGCCGGGCCGGGCTGAAGGACCCACCCAAGTGCACAAATATTTGTGCACCAGGCCTCTAGTTGGTTAATAAAATTGTGTAGGTTTCAGGGGCACAATTCTGCAGCATATGATCTATACATTGTATGTGTACCACCCTTATAAAGAATTTCCATTTAAATTTTATATGTTAGATTTAGCTCCTCTTTCCAACCTATAAATACTTTATTATTTATTTATATTTTTATTGATTTCAGAGAGGAAGGGAGAGAGAGAGAGAGAAACATCAGTGATGAGAGAGAATCACTAATCGGCTGCCTCCTGTACCCCTGCAACCCGGGCATGTGACCTGTAAAATGAAGAAAGTTCTCTCCCTGCCCTAGAGAGCTTACGGAGACTCTCAGACCTTGGGCATTTCAGGTTCATTTAATCCACTGTGTATTCCCTTCTAGTGACATTCATGAAGCCAGTTTGCATTGACATTTTTCCTTAGTGAACGCTTCCTGCTCCTCATGACTGGCTCTTCCGTGATGAAGTTTCATAAAGTATCTCATTGATTATGAGATTGTGGTCTATTTCCTAGAGTCAGGAGTGATCTTTTGATCACTTAAGTCTGACATAACAACAACAAAAGATATGTGGTATTGATTATATTCACCACATTCATTGACTGCTTATGTTGTAAGTAGTTTTCATGCATTATCTCCTTAGACCTTATGACACCCCTTTATCATTATCCCCATGTTGTAGATAATAAAATTGAAACTCAAAATGGTCAAGTATGCCCAAGGCTATTAGCTACCAAGGGATGGAGCCAGACTCAAAGCTAGGCTGAGTCCAATTTCTATATTTTTCAAAATATATTTCCCTGCCAATGCAAAGTCTAATATATGGCCCAAGAATAGCACATGAAATACAGTCACCTGGGCAACACATAATTGCCCTGCAAAATTATAATGATAATAAAAGAATCTGAGGAAGCTGGCGTTAGCAAGCAGTAAACCAAATATGAATTAAACAGATCGGCTCATCCACTATGGAAAGCAGTATGGAGTTTCCTCAAACATTTAAAAATAGAAATGCCTTATGACCCAGTGATTCCACTTCTGGGAATATATCCAAAGAAACCCGAAACCCTAATTCAAAAGAATATATGCACCCACTATGTCCATTGCAGCATTATTTTATGGTAGCCAAGATTTGGAAGCAACCCAAATGTTCCTCAGTAGATGAGTGGATAAAAATGGAATACTACTCAGCTATGAAAAAGGGGAAATCTTACCCTTTGCAATAACATGGATGGATCTGGAGAGTATTATACTAAGTGAAATAAGCCAGCCAGAGAAAGACAAATACCATATGATTTTACTTATATGTGGAATCTAATGCACAAAATAAACTAACAAAATAGAAAAAGAAACTAATAGATACAGAGAACAGACTGACAGCTATCAGAGGGAAGGGAGTAGGGGAACTGGGTGAAAAAAGGGGTTAAGGCAAAAACACATAGACAACAGTATGGTGGTTACCAGAGGGAAAGAGGTATGGGGGGTGGTGGAAAGTAGGAGAGGCTAATGAGGGAATAAATGGTGATGGAAGGAGACTAGACTCAGGGTGGTGAACACAATACAATATATAGATGATGTATTATATAATTTTACCCCTGAAACCTATATAATTTTATTAACCAATCTCATGCCAATAAACTCAATTAAAAAGTAAATAAATTTAATGGGGGGAAATTGCATGAAGTTCCAAACACAGCTAAAAGTCCATAGAGCACTGTTTGCCCCTCACATTTGGTCTTGGCTAGGAACAAGACCTTGTTCTGACCTAAGTACCTATCTACTGGATTTTTCATGTAAATCGTATTATACGCCATTTTACCTTAATTAAAAAATATATAACATAGCATACTACTATGTTAGCTTATATTTCCTGTCCTAAGTCTGGTTAAATAAAATGTGTTTCTTTTTATCTGACAATAGGAACTCTTGGTGCACTGGCAGATAATGGACATAATTGAGTAATATTAAGTAGGTCCTGTTTCAAAGGGTACTATCCCTTCAAAGGAGGTCATGCTATATCCAGCTAACTAAACAAAATCATACTTGGGATTTTTATTATCTTAGGACAGATTTTGTGAGGAAGACAAGGAATGCAGTCATAATGAAAATTTCCATATAATTGTAAACCTTTTATGGAGAGTTCAAAAACTTAGTAGATATACTAAGAGCATTAAATTAGATGATATACATATTTGTAGTTACATTAGCATTGGTTTTTTTTTGGTTTTTTTTGTTTTTTTTGGTATTTAACATTTTTTTTTTATTTTTTATTTTTTTATTTTTTTATTTTTTTTTTTAATTTCATTGCTTAAAGTATTACAACAAGTGATAGATAAGTATTACAACAGATGATAGATAGATCTCCATTTTTTCCCCTTGCCCTTCCCCCCCCTCCTCCCTAACCCCCAGTTTCCCATGTCCACTGAAGCATTGGTGTTTAATTTGGAAAATTGGTGGCCATTTTTCATAGCACCTTTAGAATCTATTTGGGAAGTTTAGGTATCTATCTGCCTGTGCATTTATGAAGAAGTGCATCAGAGCATGAGATTGGACATGGTAATTACTCTCACTCTTCTAGGAAATAAGAGGTTTTCAGTGTTGAGGAAGAAGCTTGGAAACTTGCAGTGGGTAAAAACAATTATATCTAATAAAAATAATTATATCTAATATGCAAATCAACTGAACAGCAGAATGACCGGTTGCTGTGACACTCACTGACGACCAGGGGGCAGACACTCAATGCAAGAGCTGCCTCCTGCTGTTCAATGCGCTCCCACAGCACTGCTCAGCCGGAAGCCGGGCTCACAGCTGACAAGTGCAGCTACGGTGGCGGGAATGTCTCCCGCCTCTGTGGCAGTGCTGAGGACCCCTCAGGGGATGTTTGACTGCCAGCTTAGTGGGCCTAAGCTGGCAGTCGGACATCCCCTGAGCAGTCCTAGACTGCAAGAGGGCAAAGGCCGGCTGAGGGCCCTGCCCCCCAGTGCACCAATGTTGTGCACCAGGCCTCTAGTTGGTCAACAAATGCCCAATGCCTTTAGGATAGTGTCAAAGCACTTGGTTACTGCTGATGGCATTGTCCATACATGCAGGTACAGCCTCAGGAAATGTGCTGGTGTTGAAATCTAATTCTAGCAGGTGGCAGGTATAGTTCAAGGCTATCCTCGTCCAGCAAGATTTCCTACAAAGTGAATGTGGGAGGCATAGATGCAGAGTCCTGTCTTAGGAAGGGGATAGATAAGTCCTTAGCATGATACCAAATTTACCAAAGTGCTTGTTGGAAAAGAGACATAATTAAGAGTTAGGGGATCTAACTGGCAGGAGAGGAGATGGTAGTGACAGTGACATGAGAAGCCCTGCAGTGGCATTGAGTCTGGAATCTTGAGTCTCTTTGGGGAAGAAGGGAAGAACCACTGCACTGTGTTGCAGGGGAGTTCAAAGATATGCTTTAAACGCAAATTTACATTCCCGCTGGGATATCCACTGCATGGGAATTTGTTCATCTTTTAAGAATGTCTCACTTGTAGCCCTAGCTGGTTTGGCTCAGTGGATAGAGTGTCGGCTCCTGGACTGAAGGTTTTTGGGTTCTAATCCAATCAAGATCACATACCTCAGTTGCAGGCTCGATCGCCAAAACCCAGTCGGGAGGCAACCAATGAATGTGTGTCTCTCACATCAATGTTTCTCTCTTTCTGTCTCTCCTCCACTCTTCCAGTTCCTGTAAAAATCAATGGAAAATAGCCTCAGGGTGAGAATTAACAAAAAGAAAAAGTCTCAGTTATGTTTTTATTATAAACTTCCTAATGTGTGATGAATTCAACCAGGTTACATAATAGTTGACAACAACAGTAGTTAACAACTGCTGAACTCTAGGATTTTCTGAATTAACAATGTAAATTTTTAAAAATATTTTTATTATAAATGATAGTAGGTGGAAGTTAGTGCAGTTTGTTCAATCAAGTTCCTTCTTTTGTAAAATAAGAAAAACACTATTGATTTCTCAGGGCAGATGTGGAAACTTGTTCTCGGGGCCATTTCTGCTGTGTCAGCACTCTCAGCAGGACCCTAGGTGCCAAGCGGGCACAGTTTCCTCACAGCACTGTGTGCAGTGCCCTTATTCGGAGATCATTAATTCAGAATCTACAGATGCTTGACTCTGTGCTGCGTACTGCAGGAATCATTTTTAAAATGCACCTTTTATGTAAACTGGTTACGTGTGCATAAGAGATGCCCAAATATTTTCAAAAATGATTTTACTGGCCCTAAAATAAGGAAACGTGGGTCACACTGCCCCCAGCAGTGGGACTGTATTTCTTCTTATGTTCACATGCTCTCTGCTTGTGGCTTCCAACCAAAGACATGAATTTTAATTTATCCTAAGTGAAACTGGGTTCACACTTCAACCATAGATCAGTGATGCTAATTTACATAGAGATGTGTCCTATGTTTAATTTACATGGAAATTTGTCCTGTAAACTAAGCCCAGTTATTCCAATACTCAGGCTACATGGACTCTAAACCAGCAGTCACCAATTTTTCAGACCTCATGACCACCAGGGCTCCAGGACCACCGGTTGGCAATCGCTGCTCTAAACCACTCATGGTTCATTCCATTCAGCATTCTGCTTTGACCAGTGATACTGTAAGCAGGGTCCTAAAACATCCTATTTGGGTAAATCATTGAATATCCACCACTTTCACACTTAGATATTGTAAGCGAGGCCTTATTCACCCATCACACATCCTGCTAGACCAGGATCATCCCTTCTCAGCTTAAGATTTCAATTAACATTCCCAGTTAACTTTGATTGATTTGTAACTTGCACTCAACCTGCCTTTATAGTAAGTGAAGAGATGAGTCTCAAAGATTAATTCGATTACCAAGGATCTAGGACCAGGTATGACTTCCTGCTTGACCAATTCTGTGCTAATAAATATGACAACAAATTAGTCACATAAGTTCAGTTCTCCAAGAAACTCAAAACCCAAGACACAGCTGAAACATCCAACATTATCTCATAAACATCAGGACAACACTAAACTGCTAAAGAAAGTTCAAGTGACATTTTTGGGTCAAATGTGAGTCACAGGGGAAGGACCATGGGGAAGAGAAGTTACACAATAAATTGCCTACTCTTATTTTGTTGTAGTTTCCATATGACTGTATGTTAGTTATTATTCTATTGTCTTAAATAATAGAGGGAATAATTATAGCATAAATCACCATATGTCGATTGGCTACAAATATAGATAATTTTCATAAAGATTAGAGATTTTGATGATAATATTTTGATATAAATTGTTTTTCTGCCTTTTGTAAATTTGATCATCAAGCCTTGTCACTCACCAGCAAAAGAAAAAAATGTGTATATTGATATATATTTCAAAAGCACCCATTGATAATTTTTATATTATTAATTTTCTAACACTTTATGCCAAGGAGTCTCAGTCAACCTGTCATCTTCTTGCCTTTACTTTCCTCTGCCTCCATCAAAAAAAAAGTTATAAGCAACAACAATTAACGTTGCTATGGATTTTACTCTCGGCTGCAGCCAGCCAAGGATTTACTCTATTGTATGTGTCACTGTGAGACATCCTGGGAGAAGTCTTATGAGGCGAGAATTACTCAGTGTACTGCTCTGTACGCATAAGGCGTGACTCTATGAAAATTACAGGCTGCCTTGATGCAGGCCAGTTTATGAACGACATCCATTATTATTTTTCAAACTACATTGGATTCTTAGAAATGTACTTTACTGTTTCCCTTCATGAGTTGTTTTCACTCTTTCTTCATTGGAAAACAACATTTCTGCTTATGAAAATTGCAATCTCTTTTTTATAAATATAGGAGGACAAATTTAACATTTGAAAATCACTTCTAAAAAAACATAGGACTGAGCTCAGATGACAAAAATTGGAGTAGATTGTTTAGAAGAAGACTATTGGGTACTATGCCTTGGCTTTAAGAATATGGCTTTGTGACTATATCCCAGGTTCAATATCTGCCTACATCTGTCAGCCAAATTGTAAGCACAGCAACCAAACTATAATGCAGCCAGAAACTTTCTTGGATGCTTTTGAGATAAATCTAAAAGAAATTAAACTCAATTAGATCTAATGAAAGATGGAAAGAGTATCATAGAGATGTAGCTAAATTCTAATGATTGGAGACTAGATATTGTTGGAAGTTGCAGCAGCCTTTTACCTCTTATTTATTTGTTTTTCTGGTGGGGTTTTTTTCTCGTTTTAGTTTGGTTTGTTTTTGTGTGTGTGTATGTTTTTGAGACTTGAGAGATTCATCCTAAAATTATAATCTGGTGGAGACTTTGATTTTCCCCTTTTAAAGAATAACCTCCTCTTCTTCTACCCCATTTTACATGCATTTAACTGCTGTGAATTTAGCGCTTAGACATACAAGGTGGGGCTAAAGTAGGTTGATTAGCTGTGAGTTTATGAAACCGAGTTTATTTCTGTATAATTAATTATTGTATTATTTTCCATACAAACAACTGTGAACCTACTTTTGCCCCACCCTGGATAATTGAAAAGTAGATGGCTGAACCCTATCTCCCTACAGTCTGGCGGGGTTCACACACTGTGGTTATTAAATTAGAGGAGCTTCCCAAACAGGGAACCAGCACTCGAGAGGAAAGGGTCAGCAGGCAGTCCAAAGGGATAGGTCTGTCTCTCTCGGGCTAAATTGCTTTCGTTTTTTTAGTCGAAACAATCTAACATAAAAAAACATGATACTTAACATTATGCAGACCATTTTATAATTTAGGCATTTCTTTCAGCGTTAAAACATAAAAATATTAAAAAAAAAAAAAAAGTACCATGCTGAATGCTGTGGCTCAGTTGGTTGGAGCATCATCCTATACACCTAAAGGTCATGGGCTCCGTTCCGAGTCATACCTAGGTTGCACATTAGATCGCTGGTCGGGAAGCTCATATGGGAGGCAACCAATCAGTGTCTCTCTCTCTCACAGCAATGTTTCTTTTCTCTCTCTCTCTCTCTCTCTCTCTCTCTCTCTCTCTCTCTCTTTATCTCTATCTCTATCTCTATCTCTATCTCTATCTCTATCTCTATTTCTGTGTGTGTGTGTATCCCTCCCTCCTTCCCTTCTCTCTCTTAAAAAAAAATCAAAAGACATAACCTCAGGTGAGGATTAAAAATAAAGAGAAACAGGAAAAAAAAAAAGGAAAAAATACCAAGTAATTCAAAAGGAAATTAACCAAACCATGTGCTTTGATTTCAGGGAGTTTAAAGAAATATTCATTATTTGATATCATGCGCTGATGAGGGGGACTGCAAAATGGCACTGTTTTCTCTAATGCTTGTCAATCAAAACCGTTCTGTGTATATACATTTGGGGAGGACACCCTATATATGGCAATGGCATACAAGACCCAAAATAATGTGATCTTGGCCTGTCTCTTCCACAGTGAGTCTCACCTGTGGGAGTTGGCTCTAACTTCGTTCAGTTAGCATTGTATTTCCTTGAATATGCAAAGACTCTTTTCTCTCTCAGAATCACCCCATGTTGTTCTCTTTGTCACAACCATTTATCATCCCTACAACTCTGTTCTTGGCTACATCGCAGCCTTCAGTTCAGTTCAATGCCTTCTCCTTTTTGTTTCTCCCTAGACATCCTACCTAATATTAGTCCCTTACTTTTCTTATGTTTAGTGTGTGTGTGTGTGTTTCAGGATTTAATATAAATTAGATTTCTCAGTCATTACTTTTCATGGTCTATGTGAATAGGTTTCCAACATGGCCATTGATCTTTGGAAGATGCATTTAATTAGCGCCTCGTTTAGAGGATACTAGTGTATTAGATTCAACCAATTTATTAATAAACACCAAAAGAGTCCCAAAGTGTAGACCAGTACATCATTACAGGCACAGATGCTAGGTTTAGTTTTCTTATTTTTGATTCATCGATTCATTGAATGTTTACCTGGGTGTTGGGGGAAAGAGTTGTGAACAAAACTAAGTTTCTGTTCTTATGGAGGACATATTCCAATAGAGGCAGAAAAACAATAAGTAAATATGAAAGAAATGAATAAATGTGTCATGTAAAAAGTAAACCAGGTGAGGGAGGAGAAAGAGGCTGGAACATGCATGAAATAGGAGACATATTTTACGTAAGTCAGGGGCAGTTTCTTTATAGTAAGTGACATTTGAGCGGGGACCTAAATGAAACTGGGGACTAAGCCATGTAGACACTAGAGAAAGCAAAGGGAACAGTAGGACAAATGTCCAGAACCTGAAATGTCTGTGTCATTATTGAGGGGAACAGGAGAGTGGGAGGCTGGAGTGAGGGAAGGAGGGGGCAGCACCAGGAGAAGAGCTCAGAATAAGGCCGTGGATGGAGGTCGTTGACACACTGTGACCAAGACAAATGGCATGGGCTTGTTACCCACGGCCACCCTTAATGCTGGCTACTGAGAGTGCTGTCATTGGGGCAGTGCTCACCAGAGAAGCAAGCTGTCTGGAGAGGTTCAATTCAAAACGTTATTTGATAGCTTGAAGTTCCTGTAAGATACTACATGTGTGTCACCTATAGAGCATGGTTTCCCTTGACGACTCTACGAAGACAGAGAGGATGGAGCAAAAGCAAAGACAACTAGGGCAAATTATTAAAAAGTAATTAGAAATAGTTCTAAAAGGAAATGAACTAATTATTTCAAAGTTACTTAAAATTCCAAACTCACAGTTGTTTAATTGCTTTCTTATATTGCAGTGTAACCAGTGTAAGCAACTGAATTAAGTTCTGTGAATAAGTGTGTGTGTGGGGGGGGAATGGAAAATTATAGTATTCCAGACATACCAAATGGAAATTAAATGCATACCATTTTTATTTTTTTTTACTTGAAACTTAAAAACTGCACTTAATGAATGTATATGCAGTGCTATATTACCATTTTGTAATTATGGGATGAGAACTAAGTGCCATGTCTAAGACTACAAAGAGAATTAGCTGGTGTTCTCCTGGAAAGGAGATGCAAAAGGAAAGAGGTGGCCAGTTCTCTAGTTGGTGTATTCATCTGTCCAGACTCAAATAATGGCGACCTTTAAATCTGGTGTTGACTGTGTCCAACTTAAACAGAAAATAAAGGTTTCCTCCTCTTTTTCTTATGGTACTTCCTCCTAAAATCAGAAATAAGGACAGCCACTTTCTAGATGTCTTTGATATTCGCAGTTATTCTAAGAGCTGAACTGCTTCCTTTTTCTCCTGTGCCATCCATTTCTTCCCAAATAACCTGGGATTAATGCTCCCTTTCCTTTGTCATTACATGTACTTAACTGCCAAATATGTACAGAAAAGTACAAATTATACAGTACTTGAAAATATGACTGCCTCTTCGTTTCATAATTATGTACCAGACCATGCTCACCTTAATAAACCAACAGACTCTTTCATTACACCCTGCTCTTTTTTCTTCTTTTTTTTAACTGAGAACCCTTCACAATGAGAGTTCTCTTTATTTGGAATGCCTGCTGCCTTTCCCACCGAAATCCCACTTTGTCTAACTCTTCTTCCTGAACTGAGATTTTTTAAAATATATTTTTATTGATTTCAGAGAGGAAGGGAGAGAGGGAGAGAGATAGAAACATCAATGATAAGGGAGAATCATTTATCAGCTGCTTCCTGCTGATCACTGGGGATTGAGCCCACAACCTGGACATATGCCCTGGCCAGGATTGGAACTGTGACCTCCTGGTTCCTAGGTCGATGCTCAACCACTGAGCCACACTGGCCGTGCCTGGACTGAAATTTTAACTGAACTCCTCCTGTATGTAAACCCTCTCTCATCATCTCTTCTTTGTTAGCTATCTCTTTGTATTGTAGCACTCTGTGTACCTATATTATAGAATTCAACACATAGTGATGACTTTTGCTTTATCCATACCTACCTTAGGAGACAATGTTCTTGAGAGCAGGGATTATATTTTAATTTATTTTAAATCCACAGTATAACACAGTGCCAGGAACATGAATACACACTGTAAACACTGGTGGAGTGATTGAATGAACACAATTCCAAAACAAGCATTATGTTATTTAACTAATTATAAGAATTGAGGAAGGTATAGTAAATTCTAAGATCATGAAGATATTTACTACTTAGAATTCCTTTTAAAGTAAATGCACTGTAGTGTTATCAAAAGTAATTGAAAAGATTATTTTGAGGTTCATTGAAATGAGTCTTGATTCCACTGAATATTCTGAATATATTATACATTTTTTTCATGGTAGTTATTGGGAATCTGCAACAATTTAAAATTTGAATAAAATTTCTTGATAGATTTTTTATTAAACACTGAAAGTGAACAAAAACAATCTAACATTATTTGGTTTAACATGTTAAGTTCTCTATTTTTATTTTTGATCTATTTGAATTGAATGCAAATTACAATCTTCACAATACGTTTGATAGTTATAAGGTATGTCATTTGATAATGAAGAGAATAGTCTTATCATAGAAGAGAAAAAAATTATATTTTTCTTCCTTTCTTTAAGATATAGCAGTAATTTTGTAAACACTGACTACAGCAAACATGATATGACAATAACAGATTTTCACATCACTGTCAAGGATGAAATAAGTTTCCCTAGAAAATAAGTTTCTCTGTTTACCTAATATCCTTTAAAAATTTGAGATGAAATTTGAAATACTATCACTGGATCCTTACGAACTGCACAGAAGTGCTTAGTCCTGAAAGCACTGCCCTCTGGGGATGTAGTTACATGTATTTTAAAACGCACGCTATATACAAGATTACACTCTTTACAGTTTTGAAGTACTGCCAAAGAACCTGTTTTCTCTTTTAAATTATATATTTGATATTGCTGCCTTCCCAACATCATAGTTGAATCTGCCCAGAGTAATGGCTTTCTAACAATGCTGTTAATACCTAAAAATGCTTTGATTTCTAAACAGATGGATTATTTAACTGCATAAACCATTCTTATGATACCTCATAACTGACAGAAGTAATATTAACATTTTGCTGCACATGCTTATGTTAGAGAAAAAGGTTATAGATGGATGCTTATAACAATAATCTGACTTATAATTTTCTCATATTGGCATTTTTCTCATAGTGTGATTTTTATTGATCTAGGAATTTTGTATTATCACAACTATTTTTATCTACCTGTATTTGGGCAGAGAAAAATGAATACCATATCACAACTATTCCATTATAGAAAAATTAAAAGTTAAACATTTGCATGTATTTTTCTTCCAGATTGTCATTATTTGCATTTTAAGATGTTATGATCACTTCCTTTTTCCAGAGCCTGCGGTAAGATTATATGGCTGTATTTAGGGTGATTTCTCTAAAACCAGTTTGGAGCCATTGGCTATTTCTCACTGCTTCAGGACATTTATTTATTCAAATCCTCTTTCTTAAAAACTATCACAATAGTCCATTTTGCTCAAACGTTCTTTTAAAACACACATATGCACCATAACACTCTACTTAAATAAAAGAAAGTAAACCATGCCACTAATATTTACTACTCTTCACTGAAATTACTTAAATCCAGCAAAACTTAGACACACTAAGCTGCATTCAGGAAATCCAAAAATAAAACTTTTCCTCTTTTATAAATATGAAAGACTGTAGTTTTTCAGGAACTCCAAGGTAGCCATAGGTTGGTATAATCAGACACATGATCCCTTCTATTCTTAGACTTCTTCATCAATCAGAAGTTAATAATATATAAATTATGTCACCATAAGTGGCATCTTCCTTCTTTTCTTCTTCACGGTTCTACTTCTCTTCACCTTCTCTTCGCTCATAACTGTAGGAGGAGGGATCTGGCTAATGAGGGAAAAGGTCCTCCTTTAAGAGAGTAATGGGGGCTCTTACTTGATTGTCACTTAAGCAGTGAATCTCAAGGAGTGGTACCCAAGCAGCAGCCTGGGATCAGCAGGGGCTTGTTAAAAGCACAAGGTCCAACTCTGAGGATGGGGCCCAGCAAATCTGTAGGCTTATAAGCCTCCAGGTGATTATGAAGCAAACTTACAGTTCTAGGACCAGTGATTGAGAGAACAGTTGCTGACAATCCCCCACTAGAGAGTGCACAGAAAATGCTCTTCTTAAAGACCTGCCCCAAATTTATTGGTTAAATGCAAAACAAAAACAATCATGTAATAAAGCAATATGCCTTTAGACATATTTCAAATTAAGAAAATCGATCCTGAACAAATGGGCTTTTATGTTACAAGTTATAATATGAGGCTTGAAAACTTCAAAGCTTGAGGGGTTTTACTGGGTTGAATAGTTTCCACCCCACCCATGTCCACCTGGAACCTCAGAAGATGACCTGATTTGGTAGGTGGGGTCTCTGCGGGCGTCATAGTGAAGATGAGGTCATACTAGATGAGGGTGGGACTGGTATCTTCATAAGAAAGTCAGGTAGGGAGCCACTCAGGGAAGAAGGCCTGTGAAGGAGGCAGGGATGGGCTACCACAAGCCACCAGGGATTGCCAGGAACACCTGTGCTTGGGAAAAGGCATGGGAAGTTCCTCCCGGAGATTCCCCAAGGAGCACGCCTGGCACCTTGATTGTGGACATTGGGCCTCTTGACCTACGATAGAATAAATGTCTGTTTTAACTTAACCAATTTTTAAGCTGCTACGGCACCCCAGGGAAACCGACACAGGACATTTCATGGTGTTTACATCTCACGGGTATTGATTGTACTTACTCTTTGTCCATACATACGTTCTCTCTTTCTCTGTAAAGAGCTGTCCACCACCCCTACCCAACTCTGTACTGCCACCTTCCTCCTCCACTCGCTTCACCCACTCTTTTAAAGGAGTCTTTGAAAAGCCTAGCTTTATCTATGAAAGTCATATTCTTATTTTTGGAGAGAGAAAAAACCCCTCCTACAAAAATATTAAATGTAAAACCCTCTCACGGTGGAGAAATAAAGCATTTAAGTGTTTTTGGAAATATACACGTGATGGCAGAGATTATACCTATTATTCCCCATCCATCTGCATTTCAATAAAATTTTAGTTTGAGGTGGATTATGCTTTTTAAGCTGCTTTATACTCATTTGTCTAAATACATACCAAGCCTTTTAATTGGATCATTTTATATGCAAATCACCAATTCTATTAAATATATCTGTCTCTCCTCCTGTAGCTGTTTTAGTTGTGTCATAAATGCACTGACCTGCACCAACAGGGTTAATTAGAGTTGTGTGTGAGTGTGTGCATGGACTGTGGCTGCAGCTGTAGATCTAAGATAAAGAATAGGGATTTATCAAGCACAGCTCTTTGCGTCTTAAAAACAAAACACATGTAATTATGAATGATATAGCTAGGGAGCCTGCCTTAAGGAAATGGATTTTATTCACTATACCTCATATGAATAGCGCATGGGCTTCTTTGCTATGGTATTGTGTGTTTTTCCCCCTCAAATGACTTAGAAAAGAATCTATATTGTAATAAAAAATAGGCACTTTAGAAAGAAATACAAGTTAAAAGAAACATTTAATAAGAAAACTGATAAAAATAATTTAAATGACTCAGATACTATTTTTAGATTTGTTATTTAATATTAATAATCTCATTAACCAATGGCACCCAAAATTTTTAATTAAAAAAATGCATAGTGTTTAAGAGCACGATTTTTCCTGTGCTTTCTTTCATTTTTCATTTCTGCAGCTCTCATTTTTAAACTAGTTAATGATTCTTACCAGGGCATTGCCATTAGATTTAAAGCCCACCCTAATCAGGAGGATCTTATCTCAGGGTCTTTAAATTACATTTATGAAGACCCCTTTTTCCTAAATAACATTATAATCACAGGTTCTAGGTGAACCAATCTTTTGGGGTCCACCCTTCCATCTGCTAGAGCTACTCACAGCTCCATTGTCACCTCCATTGCAGCGCAGGCTTGAGGAGAGAGGGGAGGAATATGAGTTCTCTCGTAGGCGTGGACGATGTGATAGGCTCAAGTCTCTTCCACTTTGGGCTCACTGCTTGGATGTGCCCAGCACCCCATGACTGTGAGGTTATTAATAAAATATACTCATGGAAATGTTAAGTAGCCAGGTGGATGTGCAAATCTAGAGGTCATTGGAAAGATCTGGGTTGGGCAGAAGAATGGATAAGATTACCAAGAGAAGCTGTGTGAGAGTAAAGAGTAAAGCAAGGACCAACAGCAGTCTATCTTTGAGGAACTAGTCAAGGAAGAGACTGAGGAGGAATTGCTGGAAAAACAGGAGGAAAATAGAGAGAGGGAGGTGGCATAGGAGGCAAGAGAGTAAAGAATCTTTAAGAAGGAAAAAAAGGTGCCAGGTGATGTTAATCTGCTTAAGGAGTATAATCTTTAGATTTGGGAACTTTAATATAAGCAATTTTTGAACTTAGGAAGCCAGTTTTTAGTGGATTAAACATGGTAGAAAGTTTAACAAACATTTTTTAAAATTTCCTAGTGGATAATAAAGCTGGACTGCATACATAGACTTCCCACCATAACCCCAACGTGTGCATTTCAGAGGAAGGGTTTTGAAAAAATTCTACGTGAGGACACATGTCCATGACCCCTGTCCTTTGATTGCAGAGACAGACCGTGAAGTTGCCATCGTTAGGGCCGCTATGCCAGGTCTTTCCACTAGATCCTTTGCTCATTGCAGGACGTCTTGTCGCGCGCACAGTGAGAGAAGTTTATAAATTGCAGTTCTGACTCTGATCTCCCATGAGAAAGAAAGCTGTTCGGGCAGCCCACTGACTCTGCTGTACAACACCAGTCAGGCATCCGTAAATTGGACTCCAAGACCTTCCTGATGAGCAGTGTGAAATACATTAGGAATAAAAGGACCTTTCATTTCCAATTGCTGGAGATCAAAACCCACATTATCCTTGGATGCTACCAACAGCCTTTTCCTTTACATCTGCTGTTAAGTGAATTCAGATGTTTTAAGGTAATAACTGAAATACCCTGATGGCTATAATCTCTTCTATTGGAAGGACTCTGAGCAAACTCTTCCATGGCACATGGTCAATATAACACAAATTTGGAATTAAGTGATGGTTGAACATGGCATTTTATTTTCGTAACTTGGCATTTCCCTACAACATTCATGTAGTAGTAACAATAGTAACTATTTTCTATGTCATTTGTGTCAGGTAATTTTTTTGTCATGTCTATTAAGGTATAATTTCATACAGTGAAATTCACCCCTTTTCATGTGCAGTTCTGTGTTGGAAAAACTATTCAATCATGTAACCACCATCACGATGAAGATATGGAATATTTCCATCAGCCCAAGTTTTCCTCATGCCTCTTAGTTGTAATCAATTACCTTTTCCCATCCCCTGTCTACCACTGTGTTTTCTGTCCCTATAGTTTTGTCTTTTCCAGTATATAGTGTGTGTGTGTGTGTGTATATTAGAATATATAATATATAGTGTATATATATATAAATATATTTGATTTTTTGATAATGGTTTTGAGAGTCACTCATGTTGTTACAAGCATCAGTAGCTCTTACTTTTTTATTGCTAAGTAGAATTCTATTGTATGACTATACTATAATTTGTTTATCTCTTTATATCTTTTAAAAATATTTTTAAATTTTTCAATTAAGTTGATATACAATATTATATTAGTTTCAGGTGTACAACATAATGATTAGACGATTAGATGTTTATGTAACTGACGAAGTGATCACCCCAATAAATCTAGTGCCCACCTCACACCACACACAGTTATTTTAACCAAGATTGTTCTAGCTAGCAAAGTTACCATTTAAAATTGAAGGACAGATATAGAGTTTCCTAAATAAGAAAAAGCTAAAGGAGCTCATTACTACCAAGCCAGTATTACAAGAAATATTAAAGGGGGACTTATTTAAAAATAAGAAAATAAAAGATAATAACATAGTCAGGGCCAGAGAGAGAAGTGGGTGGAATCTGGGTAGAGATGAGCAAAGGGCAGGGGGTTGTGGATAGGGGACATCTGTAATAATCTAATCTAATAAAAGAGTAATAGGCAAATTAACCATCACTCTGAGACATCTAAGCCATGCCCACCAGCCAAGCCACACCCACCAGCCAATCAGAGTGGCTCTATGCAAATTAACCCAGCCAAGTTGGCGGCCAGCAGTCATGGAGCTAGAGCAAACAGGAGGCTTCCATTGTACCACCAATGGAGTTGAAACTGCCTGCCGAGGTTGGCCGGGCCTCTGCTCAAGGCAACAATGTTTCAGTTATAGAAGCCACGGAGCTGAAGCAAACAGGAGGCTTCTGTTGCCTGCCTAGGCATTGGCTCAAGGCAACAAAGTTTCAATTATAGAAGATAAATAAAGTCCAGAAACCTGATTCCAGCCAGCCTCGCTGGGACGTTGGGTCATTGGGAGTTGTGGGCAGCCTGAAAACGACCCTCAGCTCCTCATCCAGGCTGGCCACACCCCCATGGGTGAGGGTCCCCACTGGGGGGCTTGGCCAGCCTGCAAACAGCCATCAGCCCCTCACCCAGGCTGGCCAGGCATGCCAGCAAGTGGACACCCCCTGAGGGGTCTCAGACTGCGAGAGAGCACAGGCCAGGCTGAGGGACCCCCCCCCCCCCCGAGTGCACAAATTTTTGTGCACCGGGCCCCTAGTCCTATATAATAAAAGGGTAATATGCAAATTGACCCTAACAGAAGAACTACTGGAAATGACTGGCCACTATGACACACACTGACCACCAGGGGGCAGACTTCCAATGCAGAAGCTGCTCCTGAGTGGTTAGTGCACTCCCACAGGGGAGTTCTGCTCAGTCACAATCCAGGCTGATGACTGCCAGTACAGCGGCGGTGGTAGGAGCCTCTCCTGCCTCCTCAGCAGTGCTAAGGATATCTGACTGCAACTTAGGCTTGCTCCTCGCTGGCAAGTGGACATCCCCTGAGGGCTCCTGGGCTGCTAGAGGGATGTCTGACTGCCAGTTTAGGCCTGATCCCCTGTGGAGTGGGCCTAAGCCCTGAGGGGGTACAGGCCAGGCTAAGGGACCCTCCAAGTGCACAAAATTTTGTGCACCGGGCCTCTAGTAAAAATAATATAAAGAAATAAAATAAAAAAGGCAATAACTATGTATCTAGCAACAATTGCTTTAAATGTGAATGGACAAAATGCTTCCATTGAAAGACATATGGTGGCTAAATGGATAGCAAAACAAGACTTTTACACATGCCATCTCCAGGAGACTCACTTCAAATTGAAAAACACACACAAATTAACAGTAAAGGAATAGAAAAAGCTATTTCATGAAAATGGAAACCAGAAAAAAAAAAATTAAAAAGCAGGAACAGTAATACTTATACCAGACAAAATACACTTTTAAACAAAGACTATCACTAGAAACAAAGAAGGACCTAGCAATTCCACTTCTGGATATTTATCTGAAGAAACACAAAACACTAATTCAAAAAGACATATGCACTCATATATTCATTGCAGTATTACTTACAATAGCCAAGATAGGGATGCAACCTAAGTGTTGATCAACTCATTAATATATATATATATATATATATATATATATATATATATATATATATTAATAGTGCCTAGTGCACAAAAATTTGTGCAATCGGGGGGTCCCTCAGCCCAGCCTGTGCCCTCTAGGCTGGCAGTCAGACATCCTTCTGGCAGCCTAGGGGCCCTTGGGAGATGTCCACTTTCCAGCAGGGAGCAGGCCTAAGCTGCAGTCAGACATCCTTAGTGCTGCTGAGGAGGAAGAAGAGGCTCCCACCACCACTGCTGTGCTGGCAGCTGGCAGCCTGGCTAGTGGCTGAGCAGAGCTCCCCTGTGGGAGTACACTAACCACCAGGGGGCAGCTCCTACATTGAGCATCTGCTCCCTGGTGGTCAGTGTGTGTCATAGTGACCAGTCCTTCCCAGTGGTTCTGCTGTTAAGGTCAATTTGCGTATTACCTTTTTATTATATAGGATAGAGGCCTGGTGCACGGGTGGGGGCCGGCTGGTTTGCCCTGAAGGGTGTTCCGAATCAGGGTGGGGGTCCTGCTGGGGTGCCTGGCCAGCCTGGGTGAGGGGCTAATGGCTGTTTGCAGGCTGGCCACAGCCCCTTCAAGGTAGGTGTCCCCACTGGGATGCCTGGTCAGCCTGGATGAGGGACTGAGGACCATTTTCAGGCTGGCCACATCCCCGTCAGGGAGGGGGATTCTGCTGGGGTGCCTGGCCAGCTGGGTTGAGTGGCTGATGGCTGTTTGCAGGTTGGCCACAGCCCCTTCAGGGAGGGGGGTCCTGCTGGGGTGCCTGGCAGACCTGGGTAAGGGGCTGATAGCTGTTTGCAATCTGGCCAAGGACCCCAGGGTGACTGGCTGGAAGCAGGTATCTGGAATTTTTTTATCTTCTATAATTGAAACTTTGTTGCCTTGAATGGAGGCCACAGTGGGCCAAGGCAGGCAGGAACCTTAGCTTCTTTCATCTCTGAGGCAAGCCTCCTGCTTGTTCCAGCTCTGTGGCCACCGGCCGCCATCTTGGCTGGGTTAATTTGCATATAGTTGCTCTGATTGGCTAGTGGGCATGGCTCAGGTATAGCGGAGTGACACCAATTTGCATATTACTCTTTTACTAGATTAGATATTATTAAGGAGAGTAAATTTGGACGTGGCTCTATTAAATGGTAGCAGTCATTGGCAGATTTTGAATCATTTTCTCTGCATTATAAAAAGAGATTATGGCAAGTATGTTGGTTTTAAAAACTAAAAATTGGCAACAACAGTATGGCAATTGCCAGAGGGAAAAGGGATTAGGGAGAGGTAGAAGAGGGTAAAGGAAGCATGAATGGTAATGGAAGGAGACTTTGGATGAATACACAGTACAATTTACAGAAGATGTACTCTAGAATTGTACACCTGAAACCTATATAATTTTATTAACAAGTGTCATCCCAATAAATTCAATAAAAATTAAATAAACAAAATGGACTCTTTCACCATTATATATTTTTAGATTGAAAATGTAAGAATTTGGATGTGATCCTTAAGGGAATTATTTAAAATTTTATTGTATAAAGATTTCATGTCAGAGTTTATAAATCAGAATTACAAAGTATATAGGTCAATAAGAAGTTATTAATTTGGAACCTGTACAGAATCTGATTATGCTGTTTTATTATGCCAGTCTATAATAACTGACATATGTATGAAAACCTATGAACCTGGAATTTATACCAACAGGTCAATAGATAAACAACCTTTATCTTAGAGTTGACACACACAGTGTTACTGGTTGTTTATTATTCTACTGCTGTTTTGACATGAAACTCAACTAAGGCATGATTCTAAGGCTTTGGCACAGCTTAGAAAAATCCAGCAGTGTATTTTCTACTCTGTTAGCATTTGTATTCAAAAAGTACATATATGTATCTAATTAGAATTTAATATGCCTTTTACCCAACAGGGAATTCTGATCTCTGTAAAGCATTTATCCTTGCCCTACTTATAATGTCACTCTCAGGATCTTTATCCTGCAGGAGTTTTTGTATAGATACAGTTATACATTGCTTTTTACATTTTTACAGTTTTCTTTACATGAATATGGAGAAAATGCTCTCTGAAATATTAGAAGAATAAAATCTATTGTTTCTATAGAAATAGGAATATTCTGCATGAGCAATAGATTAGAAAATGAGGCACATTCAACACAAATCTGGGTTTTTGTTGCTCACACTAAATGAAGGATGATTTTACAAAAACAAGGCCAAGAAAAGTGAAATGTGGGTTTCCTAGTTCATCAGAAGCCATCCATTCTGTACTGCATTATATAGCCTCAAACCACACTCTGCACTGCGGGGTAGGGGCGTGTGTGCGCGCATGTGCTTTACTATGGTTTGTCAAGGCAATGTGTCCTTCCACATTGGAGAGGGACAGAGAATGCCATTTCACAAAGAAAAAGGGCACTGCAGGCATTAGGTGAATTACTCTTTGTGTTTCTGTCGGGCTTACCTTACTCTCCCTAAGCTCCCACTTGCCTCTCACCTTCACTTGGTCTCCAGATTTCCTCTCCTTCTTCTCTTCTCCCCTGTTTCTTTAGCTAACCTTTATTTTCTTTATTATAACAGGCTCCTTTTATTATTATTGCTTTTTAAAGTTTATCTCCAAAATAATCATCATTTATTAAGTGGTTTATGACTCAAGGATGTCCATAACTGCCGATTGAGACCCTTACTTGGCCTGAGAAAAAACGTGCTGCCATCTCGCGTTCATGTCCTCATCAGCACTCAACTTTGACCCTTAGCATTGATGCCAGCAATGAAAAGCCCCTTGCAGTGCACTCATCCCCTTGTGAAACGTCTGACAGGATCTGAACTCACGGGGTCTCGCCCACTGGGAGATGCGGTCACATCCATGAACGTACATACACATGCTAACATGCATGTGTGTAGACGCACAGCAGGTGGGAAAGGCTTGAGCACAACCCAAGGGGAAGCAGAAAGGAGCTGCAGCTGTGAGCCAGGAGATAATTATAGAACACGAATCAAAGATGAGCCTTCGGAAGGGAAGGGCGCAGTTTTTCTTTGAAACCGAAGAGGAGGACTGAACCAATGTGGGGGAGGGGGACCTGTGAGGTACATGAAAAGGGATTGAAAGAAGTGGTGCTCATGGCATCTGTTCCTTGGTGAAACAGTGAGAAGTCAAAAGTGGCACTTGGTCTTAAGAAGAATAGGGAAAGACTCATCTGAGTAAGTGCATACTGTATTAGGGTTCTGCAGAGAAGCAGAATCAATAGGATGTGCATATATATTGAGAGAGATTTATTTTAAGGAATTGGCTCACATGATTAGGAGGCTGCCCAAATCTGCAGGATGGGCTGTCAGTCTGGAGACCGAGGAAGAGCTGATGTGGCAGCTCATGTCTGAAGGCTGTTGAGGTCAGCCTTTGTTCTATGAAGGCCTTTCAGCCAATTCAGTGAGGCCACCCACATTATGGAGGGCTTTACTCAAAGTCCACCAATTTAAATTTAAGTCACATCCACAAGAAGCACTTTACAGAGACACCCAGAATAATTTTTGACCTGATATCTGCCTACCAGGGCCCAGCCAATTTGACACATAAAATTAGTTGTCACACGCATGTTCCCTTAGCTGCCTAACTCCAAGTTCTTCAAGAATCAGTTCTCCTAGCTTCTCTTTAGGAAGCCTTCCCATAAGCCCATCCTAAGGTGGGAGTTTGCTTCCCTGAACTAAATTCCCAGGCTGTCCCTCTGTAAGGCCTTCCACTAAGATCTAAATTTCGGGAAGGGGGGTGGCCACATCTGTATCTCCAGCCTCCAAATTGTCACCAGCTGTAGCATAGGAATTCAACAAAAAGTTGATGAATGAATGAGGGAATGAACTGCATTTAATTTATGTGTCAGTTTTATGACATTGTGAACTCCTTGAAATCAGGGACAGAGTCTTAATTACTTTTTTATACTCAATATCTAGCTCAAATTAAGAGCTCCATAAATGCTTACTAAAGGAATAAGTGGATAAGTGACTTGCTATATGCTTACTGTGTGTTTTTTTCTTAACTCCAATTACTTCAATTTTATTCCAAATATTTAAAAAAAGAACATTCTGAAGAATATGCACAGACTTGCATTATTGTATGTGTTGAGAAGTTTTACTAACAAGTAGGATTGTAAGTCAGAAAATGCTGGTGGTAGGACTCAGAGGTGCACAGATTTTAAAGTCCTGCAGGTGAGCCCAGTGTTTGGGGATCCCTGTACTCAGGACAGTCAGAGTGAGTCATCTGGGATATATTCCCAGAAGTGGGATCGCTGGGTCAAATGGGAGTTCCATTTTTAGTTTTTTGAGGAAATTCTATACTGTTCTCCACAGTGGCTGCACCAGTCTGCATTCCCACCAGCAGTGCAGAAGGGTTCCTTTTTCTCTGCATCCTCTCCAGCACTTGTCATTTGTTGATTTGTTGATGATAGCCATTCTGATCTGTGTGAAATGGTACCACATTGTTGTTTTGATTTGCATCCCTCAGATGATTAGTGACTTTGAACATGTTTTCATAAGTCTCTTGGCCTTCCTTGTGTCCTCTTTCGAAAAGTATCTATTTAGGTCCATTGCCCATTTTTTTGGTTGGGTTTTTTTTATCTTCCTTTTGTTGAGTTGTATGAGTTCCCTGTAAATGTTGGAGATTAAACCCTTATGGGATATAACATTGGCAAATATGTTCTCCCATGCAGTGGGCTTTCTTGTTGATGGTTTCTATTGCTGTGCAGAAGCTTTTTATTTTGATGTAGTCCCATTTGTTTATTTTCTCTTAAGTTTCCATTGACCTAGGACAGTGGTTCTCAACCTGTGGGTTGCAACCCCTTTGGGGGTCGAACGACGCTTTCACAGGGGTTGCCTAACTATATCCTACATATCAGATATTTACATTACAATTCATAACAGTAGAAAAATTATAGTTATGAAGTAACAATGAAAATAATTTTATGGTTGAGGGTCACCACAACATGAGGAACTGTATTAAAGGGTCGCAGCATTAGGAAGGTTGAGAATCACTGCTCTAAGAGCTGTATTGGTGAAGGTATTATTTCGTCATATGTCTGAGATTTTGCTGCCTGTGGATTCCTCTAATATTTTTATGGTTTCCCATCTTATGTTTAAGTTCTTTATCCAGTTTGAGTTTATTTTTGTGTATGGCATACCAAGAAACTGGAAACACCAATCAGAAAGGATATATGCATCCCTATGTTCATAGCAGCACAATTTATAATAGTTAAGATTTGGAAACAGCCTAAGTGCCCATCAGCAGATGAGTGGATTAAAAAACTGTGGTACATCTACACAATGGAATATGCTGCAGCAAAAAAGAAGGAATTCTTACCATTTGCAACAGCATGGGTGGAACTGGAGAGCATTATGCTAAGCAAAATAAGCTAGTGAGAGAAAGATAAATATCACATGATCTCGCTCATTTGTGGAATATAATGAACAACATAAACTGATGAACAAAAACAGATCCAGAGACAGATAAGCATAGATCAGACTATCAAACCTCAGAGGGAAGGTAGGGGAGGTTGGGGAAAAGGGGGAGGGATCAACCGAAGGACTTGTATACATGCATATAAGCCTAACCAATGGTCACAGACACTAGGGGGTTGAGGGCATTAGGGGGGCGCAATGGAGGGATAAGGACACATATATAATACCTTAATCAACAAAGAAAAAAATAAATATAAAAAATAAAGTGAGTCATCTGGGGATATCAAGCTGATATGTGTCCAGCACACAGTGGTTCTTAACCTCAGTTGTACTGTGGAGGCACCCAAATCTACTCCCCATTTCAGATCTATCAGCCCAGGCAGTATGGCTTAATAAGTTGAGTGTCAACTCATTTACCAGGAGGTTTGCTGGTTCCATTCTGGGTCAGGGCACATGCCCAGGTTTCAGGCTTACACGCCAGTTGGGGCCGTGCAGGAGGCAGCCAGTCAGTGATTCTCTCTCATCATTGGTGTTTCTATCTCTCCTTCTCTCCCTAAAAAGTCAATAAAAACATATTTTTTTAAAAGCTCTGTTATATAAGAATCTCCAGGAAAGAGGCCCAGAAATCAGTGTGCCATTTTAAATCCCATGAGTGTTTCTAAGATGCAGCCAGGCCTGAAATCCACTGCTGTATGCATCTTGGATCCCCCTTCATTGCAGCCTCACACTGTGGACTCCCAGGTGCTCTCATTCAAGAACAGAGGCCTGACAGGATCAGTCTATGAATGGTCCACCCAACACTCAGAGAAGAGAGCTGGAATGTTCACACAACTGACAGGTAATTTGAGGGGCTCTTCGCGCCCTTAATAGGTGCCCGCTTTGATGTCAGTGAGAGTTCTCTCTACTTTGAGGTAATAGAATGGCTTCACCATCCCTAGTCTCTGACTCTCCACAAAGGGTTCCGCTCAGTGCCACTCCGCCTCTGTGGATTTGTAACACAGCTGATGCCTTTGTCCATCCTCTCCTGTTCCAGAATTAGGTAATATTCAGACACACACGCACACACGCACATAGACACACACAACACAGATGAAACAGGATGTGGTCGAGGTCATGAAGCAGTTGTTAAGTTTAACATCAGATGGTCTTCTATTAATTTGGGGAAAGCAGAACACATTTTTTCTTTGTAATATAAAAATTTACAACTAATGACCACAGTCACAGACTTCCTGTAATATAAAATGCATTTGTGCTTGAAGTCCTTGAAATCACATTAAAATTCAATCAGGTATTTTGATGCATCAGTTCATTCTCAACCCCAATAAGAAAGATTAAGGGGAAAACTACAAAAATAGGTAGTATAGAGTACAAGTTCTCTACCCTGGATGCACATTAGAATCCAGGAGGACTTTTTAAACAAACACATGCTCCCAACTCACCCCCTAGCGATTCATTAGATTGATTCAGTTGGGGCCCAGTCATTGTTATATTAAAAGCTCCCTTAGTGATTCAAATCTGCTGTTTTTCTTACCTTCCCCAGGCCTTCCACTGTTGTAAAAGATGGATATTAAATGAGAGAATATTCTGACTCACATATTTACTGTCAGGGATTTTAATGATGTTGATGGTAGTGGTGATAGGACTTCTAATTGGACTTGCTGTGTGATAATCAACTTTTCCAAGTTGTTTTTACATACTTAGTACTCACAACAGCTACTTCATGAGAGCAATGTTACCCTCATCTTCATGCGGGTGAGAAACAGGTATAGAGAGGTGATGTGGCTCAAACTGGTGGTGGCGGAGATAGAATGTGAACCCAGAGTTGGGCTCCAGGGCCCCACATTCTTACAGCTTCAAGTGAGACGGGAATAAACCTGAGATCAGATACCCCAGGGTTTGTCATCCTCGCTCTCCCATAAGGCTCCCTCTGCCCCTTCCTGTTGCTGCAGTCTCACGTTGGGACAGGTTCACCAATCCCACCAGGAGGTGATCTGGCCAGGAGATGACTCCTTTCCCACACACACAGGGTTTGCCTTGCAATGGGATAGCGCCAGGTCTTCAAGATTCAGGGACGCCTCTTTATGTCTCAACACAATGGAACGAATTCAAGGCTTTGGAATCAGACAGACACAAAATCAAATTACATACCTTTCCTTATGAATCCTAGGGACCGGAGCAATCCATTACATGGAAATAATAATTCCTAAATCATAGGATTTCGAAGAATTAAATGGAATAAAGTATATAAAGGTTCTTTGCACAAAGTAGGCCCTCTGCACAGGGCTGGCTTCCCTCTGACTCTGCCCCCATTCCACAGACACATAGCTTTGCACCCAGCAACTCTAGTCAGCTTCTCCATCTCTGCTTAGTTCTTTTCACCTCTGTCTGTAAACGGTTGTGTGTGGCAGCCAGAGTGTACATGAAAAAGGCTTGCCAAATAGAGAGTTACCTATGGAACTTGAGGACCCTAAAAATATTAGGAACAAAATGTCTCTTAAACCTGTTACCTAAGAAAAAAAGTGTGGGTGGTCTTTCTCTGCTACTAGTGGGAGTGGGGTTCTTGGGGTGCCACCGGAATAAGCTTTCCAGAGCCCCCTGAGATAAGCTTTATTTTTGTGAATTACATTCCAGGGTTTCCAAAGTCCCATTTTCCCTTAGTCCAGTCCTAGAAGTGTAGCTGGGGTGTACACAGAGCTTGAAGCAAAGTCAGTGTCCAGAGTTTTCCTTGTGTCTGATGCTGAACGGTCCAGGTCAGCACAGGCTCCATACAGTCCATTAGTCCGTTGTGTGGGGGGTCCACATTAGTCCGTGGTTGATGTGGGCGAATACAAGAGGGTGTGCCCCAAGCAGTGAGCATCCCAAGAGCATCAGAGGAACCAAGAGAGTGGACTCGTTTGTTTAGGGGATTAAGTACCCCAAATTTCATGCCCTTGCAGTACTCACGCCCATTCTGGACAATAACTTGTTCCCAGTTGTGACTGACAGACCTTCCCATGGTCACCCCAACTTGACTTGGGGGCGTGTGTCTATTCTCCTGCCTGCCCAGGCCCTTCCCCCAGTGATCTACTCTGGGAGTAGTCTGAGGGCTTCCTGGGGAGTGTGAGGCTTTAGCTTCCTGGGGAAGCTGCCCAAATGACACTCCTATAATATTTGGTCTTCCCTTTGCTCTTTCTTGTTAATAATAACTAGTAAATTATAACAGTATCACTTCCACTGCCAACTTATCCAAATGCCTAAAATCCCTCATGTCGGATATCTCTTAAAGAACGGGTAGAAGAAGCACTAGCTGATCTGGCTCAGTGGATAGAGCATTTGCTTGTGAACTGAAAGGTCCCAGGTTCAATTCTGGTCAGGGGCACATGTGCAGGTTATGGGCTCGATCTCCAGTGGGGGACTTGCAGGAGGCAGCTGATCCATGATTCTCTCTCATCGTGGATGTTTCTCTCTCTCCCTCTTCCTTCCTCTCTGAAACCAATAAAAATATACTTTTTAAAAAAGAACTGTTAGAAGAGATTGCATTTATCTAACTAAGGTGTCTGTCACCTTATTTTGTTTGCATATGGCTACATATGAGCATCCCGCCACACACGTCATTATCATTAATATGCAAAATGAGAGCAGGTGAAGGGCTGGGAAAAAGGGCAAATTCAGTTTT
>PVJC01003735.1:50000-66975 GCA_004026665.1 Murina feae | reverse complement strand
TTTTATTAGATTAGATTTTGATGGTGTTTAATGATTTTGTGTATTTAGAAAACATTGGCTTTTGAGTGATTTGCAGTTCTGCTACTGTGTTTGGAAGGTCAGGTTAAACTTGTGTGGTAAAGATTTCACAGGTTTGCAGATTGTAAAGTGAGGAAGTTAAAGAAATTTGAAAGGATACTAAGTAAGATAAGAATGTCTAAAATAAATTACCACCTTAAACTTCACAAGCAGGACTGTGCCTGCTTGCTCCTGACAGGCTACTACCTTAGAAAGAGAAACAAATAAGGGTGAGTGAATATATAGCTAGAGTGTTGAAAGAGAGAAACTCAAAGTGAATAATAAAAAGTATAGTTTTATTCTTTCTGTGATCTACTTTGGGAAGACATTTTCCCAAAAATGACAACCAAGCAAATGAGCCCAATTGCAGAGGGTTTTAGAGACTTGCCTGAATATAATGATTGTGTGCATAATAGACGTATCCAGTTGGGAATGTTTCAGGTTTGCACCTTTTAAAAAAAATTAAATTTTTATTGTTGAAAGTATTACATATGTCCCCCATATTCCCTCATTGATCCCTTCTAGTCAGACCCTGCCTCCCACCCACCCTAGGACTTCACCATTCTAATCTTCGTGTCCATGGGTTATACATATATGCATACAAGTTCTTCTTTACCCACCCATCCACGAACCCTCCCTCTGAGATTCCACAGTCTGTTCTGTGCTTCTATGCCTCTGGATCTATTTTGTTCATTAGATTCCACATATTAGTGAAATCATGTGATACTTCTGTTTCTATAATTGGCTTATTTCACTTAGCATAATATTCTCCAGGAGCCTCCATGCTGTCTCAAAGGGTAAGAGTTCCTTTTTTTTTTTTTAACTGCTGCATAGTATTCCATGGTGTAAATGTACCACAGCTTTTAACAGAAACTGTTGATGTATAGAAACAGTGTCTTAATTTGCTTTAGGGTGCTTTCTGATTGTTGTCTCTAGTCTGCTGTTGGATCTCTGTATAATATTTTTTATTTCAGTCTGTGCGTGCTTAATTTCTAGTTGGTCCTTTTTCATATCCTTGAGGATCTCACCCTACTCATCTAATGATGGACACTTGGCTGTTTCCAGGTCTTAGCTATTGTAAATTGTGCTTCTGTGAACATAGGGTGCATACATTCTTTCTGATTGTTGTCTCAGATTTCTTAGGATATATTCCTAGATGTGGAATTGCTGGGACAAAGGGCAGATCCATATTTAAATTTTTTACATTAAATTTTTATTTTATTTTTTAAAATAAATCTTTATTGTTCAGATTATTACAGTTGTTCCTCTTTTTCTCCCATAGCTCCCCTCCACCTGGTTCTCACCCTACCCCCTGCCCTAACCACCCCCCGCACTGTCCTCGTCCATAGGTGTACGATTTTTGTCCAATCTCTTCCCACACACCCTCTTCCCCCTGAGAATTGTCAGTCCACTCCCTTTCTATGCCCCTGATTCTATTCTATTCACCAGTTTATTCTGTTCATCAGATTTTTTATTCAGTTGATTTTTAGATTCACTTGTTGATAGATATGCATTTGTTCATAATTTTTATCTTTACTTTTTCTTCTTCTTCATCTTCTTAAAGAATACCTTTTAGCATTTCATATAATCCTGGTTTGGTGGTGATGAACTCCTTTAGCTTTTTCTTATCTGTGAAGCTCTTTATCTGACCTTCAATTCTAAACGATAGCTTTGCTGGGTAGAGTAATCTTGGTTGTAGGTTCTTGCTATTCATCACTTGGAATATTTCTTGCTACTCCCTTCTGGCCTGCATAGTTTCTGTTGAGAAATCAGCTGACAGTATATGGGCACTCCCTTGTAGGTAACTAACTTTTTCTCTTGCTGCTTTTAAGATTCTCTCTTTGTCTTTTGCCCTTGGCATTTTAATTATTATGTGTCTTGGTGTGGTCCTCTTTGGATTCTTTTGTTTGGAGTTCTCTGAGCTTCCTGGACTTATAAATCTATTTCTTTCACCAGGTAGGGGAAGTTTTGTGTCATTATTTCTTCAAATAGGTTTTCAATATCTTGCTCTCTCTCTCTTCTTCTGCACCCCTATAATTCGGATGTTGGTACACTTGAAGTTGTTCCAGAGGCTCCTTGCACTATCTTCATATTTTTTTATTCTTTTTTTTCTTTTGCTTTTCTGGCTGGGTATTTTTTGTTTCTTTGTATTTCAAATCTTTGATTTGATTCTTGGAATTCTCTAGTCTGCTGTTGGATCTCTGTATAATATTCTTTATTTCAGTCTGTGCATGTTTAATTTCTAGTTGGTCCTTCCTTTTTCATATTCTTGAAGGTCTCACTGTATTTCTCAGAGGTTTCTAGAAGGTTCTTGAGAAACCTTGTAACCATGGTTTTGAACTCTATATCCAGTAGTTTGCTTTTCTCCATTTCTTTCACTTGTGATCTGTTTTCTTTGTCCCTGTATTTTGGCTGCTTCCATGTGTTGATAGAGTGGCTTTGTGTGTTAGGTGTCCTGTAGGGCCCAAGTGGCTCAGCCTCCCTAATCCCCTGAGGTGAACACTCTTGGTACACCCCTTTGTGGGCTTTGTGCACAGTCTTGTAGTTAAGCCTTGGTTGCTATTGGTATCACTGCGAGAAATTGACCTCCGGGCCAGTTGGCGGTGAGGACTAGTTGTGTCTACAGTGGGAGAATTGCTGTGCTGGAGACACCCTTATAGGGCAGGACTTGCTTCTGTGGGGCTTTGGCATTCACTGAGTCTGCCCTGGTTTTTAGGTGGAGAAATGTCAGGCTGTTCATATGCAAAAGCCTCTGCACACAGCTTGGGTGAGGTTGTAAATTGGGTGAGGCAGGGTCTCAGGGAATCACCAAGGTGGAGCAAGTAGCCTTGGCTGCCCGTCTGCTCTGCCTTGGAAAGGTCCTGGGGTCTGTGTCCTGCAGTCCCATGCAGGAACAATGATTGCTGTAAGCACCTCTGTGAGAAAGCTGCCCTCATGTTCTGGCCTGATGCCTGACAGTCCAGTTTCTCTCCTTATAAGTCTGGGTCCCCAAATTCTCACCTGGAACTGGAGTTCAGAACGGTCGGGAACTTGTATCTTTTTCCTGATTGAAAAAGACAACAGCCCATTTTGCGTGGGCCTCCAAACCTCTGCACTTCCACACCTCTGCACCTCCTACCAAACTCACTGCACTTTTCTCTTTCCTTCTGGTTATAGAATTTCCACTCAGCCAGCCTTTCCATGGTTCTGTATGATACTCGTTTTGTCTTTTAGTTGTAGTTGTAATGTGGTTGTTCGCAGCAGCAAATTCAGGTGTTTACCTTGGTTGTCCACTCATATTTAATTTTTTTGAGGAAACTGCATACTGTTTTCCATAATGGCTGCACCAGTCTGTATTCCTACCAGCAGTGAACTAGGGTTCCCTTTTCTCCACGTTATCAACAGCATCTGTCATTTCTTGATTTGGTGATAGCCATTCTGACAGGTTGTGAGGTGATACCTCATTGTCATTTTAATTTGCATCTCTCTGATGATCAGTGACATTGAGCATTTCTTCACATGTCTCTTGACGATCTGTATGCCACTTTGGAGAAATGTCTATTTAGGTATTTTGCCCAGTTTTAAATTGGATTTAGTTTAGTTGTATGAGCACTTTGTATATTTTTAAAATTTACCCCTTATTGGATGTATCATTGGCAAATATGTTCTCCCATGCAGAGGACTCTCTTTTCATTTTGCTGATGGTTTCTTTTGCTGTGTAGGAAAAAGGGAAGGAAGGGAGTGGTACCTACTTATTCTGAGAACTCAGAATTATTATCTCCATTTTAGAAATGAGAGAACTTAGGGCCAGGACTTGGCAAAATGTGTTGATTTGCATCTCGGTCTTTCAGTCCCTAAAACTTGTGTGCTTTGTGTCATGAAGGAAGCTTAGGTTCCTACCCATTCCAGCCCTTAGAGACGCTCAGCTGATCTCTTCAGTTTTGATTTCCTCTTTTGTTTGTTGGAGGAGGAGGCTTGAACTCAGTGCCTCCTGGTGTTTGTTCCAGCTCTAGCTTTGAGAGGTTAGATTCAAATTTAGTTTAGCTGAAGAAGGAAGATGGAAAGCCCCTGCGGATAGAAACGAGCTTGCATTTCCCGTAGTACCTACCTCCCAGTGCTTTGCACTAGTAGGCTCCCAGACATTTAATTAACAAACCCTCTTGTTCCTGTTTAAAAGCTCACTGTTTAGTTAACCTTACCTGAGTATTTTTTGAGAGATTTTCATCCAGTTTTTTCTGTACCATCTCAAATTTACAGTTTGTTTATCATGCTCATGTTTTATTTATGTCTTACTCTCAGTGTGCTTTATGTAGGATATAACCCAGGAGTTGGTCATCTTTTCAGTGTTTGGTATGACCATTTGAAATAGAAGCATACACAAGAATAAAAAGAAGGATTTGCTGAAAAACCAAAGGTTTGTCCTTATGGGGGCTTATTTGAATTCTCATTCTGTTGGTTGAATTGATTTGTTGGCATATAAATGTATCCTGATGGACTGCTCTGAAAATCTAACCGTGCTTTTTGACCTTTTTAAAGTCAGACACTGCTTTACTAATTGGAAGAAGGAAAGCAATGAATCACTCCTTGGAGAATCTGCAGATGCACTCACTCAAAAGTTCCTGTGCAATTGAGGAACAGGAGGATTCAGCTGACTGATGGGTGCCTGGTTGACCTCAGGTCTTACCCAGAGGATGGCAGAGGTGGAGAGTCAGGAGATGTTACATAAAGGAGTCCAGAGAATACTTGGCCAATTCATTTGGGTTTTTTATTTTGTTATTTATAAATGAATGCCTTTCCCTTTCAAAGCAAGGTTGTTCCTTTCTTTCCTTTATATACCTTACAGGAGCACAGCACTCGGCAATTAGTCATCTGCAGTAAGCATTTGAGTGTCTTCCACCTTTAAAAAGGAATAATAGCTTTCTCAGTTATTTTGCTACTACTGTCTCTTCCCTTTACTTTCCTTCTTATCCTGCCAAATTTCTGGAAATAGTAGTCTTAATCTTCATCTTCTCACCAACCATCCACTCCTAAAGTCGTTGCCCAGGAGCTTAATGGATGCTTCATTACCACATCTGTTGTTGCATTTTTACTCTTTGCCTTATGTGTGCTCTCTGTAGCATTGACACCTGTTGCCATCCTGATTCTTGACACTCTTCCCTTCACTTCCCTCATCACTCTCTTTTGGCTTTCTTCCACCCATTTGTCACTTTCGCCCAGTCATCAAGTCCTGTTGATAATGCAGAGGATTATAGGTTCTCCCTCTCCTTCTTCTTACTCCTCTTCTCTTTCTCTTAGTTTCCCTGCCTCCCTGTCTTTTACCCCTTTGGGGAGCTCTTCTGCTAGTACCCCTGGCTTCTAACATCACTTAGGATGATCCCAGACCTGACTCAAGTCCATAAATAGGTTTCAAATGCAGCATGGCCCAAACTATACTCCTTACTATTCATTTTCCTTTTTCTCCAAACCCTCTCTTCCTGCATTATCTCATTGAATGGTACCCATACCCACATAGCTGACGAACTTAGAGACTCAGAGAGTCCATGACTCAAATCTGCCCCTTCTTCCTTATCACCTTTGTGGCTGCTTCATTTTCCCCTGGATAACTGTAATAACCTCTTAATTGATCTTCCTGTATGAGTCCCCTCATTTCTCCAGACTGATTACAACTTTCAGATATGCAAATGTGAGCTTATCTCTTGCTTGCTTAAAATCATTAAATGTCTGTTCATTACCAAAGAATAACGTTTAAATTCTTTAACAAGACCCAGAAAGTCTTTTATGCTTGTCACCCTTGCTCTCTCCAGCACTGTCTTTCCTCATGCTGTGCTCCAGCCTTGGGACTTTTGCAGAAGTTATTTCCACCACTCAACATGTGCTCAGTTCTGCTCGTGTTTTAACTGCTCCTTTCCCCTTACCTTTAAGGCTCAGCACAGCTTCATTTCTTTGAGGCCACTTTCTTGACATTCTCTCCACTCACAGTGTGCCTTTTCCCTGTACCCCCAAACTTACTACACTGAGTGTATTTGATTGGTTACCTGACTTCCTTCCGCATTAATCAACAAGACCTTTGCCTTTTTTAGACTGTGTCTTATTCCCAGATCCCAGGGCCTAGCACAGTGCATGGCACGTGGCAGGTTCTCAGGAAGTTAATGATGTTGGGTCTGAGAATGCTGAGAAGAGAGGGAAGGGAACTTGCTATGGTTAGGGTGGTGAAACCTGTCAGGCCCGCTGTGGGTTGCAGGTGGATGTGGTGCAGTACATTTCGCTAAGAAGATAGGTAAAGATTTTCTACTAAATGCTGGTCACTTTTTTCTCTTCTACAAACTTACGTTTTCATGCCTCCTCCCCTCCGATTTCAGAGTCGGAACTGCCTCTTCACCCCCTGTTCTTTACCCCTACCATTTCCATCAATTATGGTGTCTTGCTTCATTTGTCAGCCTATTCCTGGTGTCTTGAGATTCTCTTCTACTAGTCCTTCCCGGTGCCTATGAACATAAGCTTAAGTTGTCCCTTCCTAAAAAGAGATCTCATTTCTCTACATTGTCCACTCCCAATTAAGCAAATGCCCAGTCTTCTACCACAACTAAATTTTTGGAAGCAATGAATCTTCAGTTGCTTGTTTATATCTTCAGTTCCCTCTCAATTCTGAGACTTGACCCTTCTACTGAAACCCTTCTCAGTTCACCAGGTTTCTTCCTGCGACATTTGTCTTTGACTCTTCTGGTGAACTGTCCACTTCTTTATCAGTTTACTCTGGATGTTGACATTTTCCAGGCTTCTGCTCCATTTAATTACCCTCTGAATGTTACCTCATTAATAATGCCTTCAGCTCTCACTTCTACACAGAAAACTTCCAAATCTCTAGCTCTAAGCAGATCTTTTGATCTCTACACTTGTCTGCTTACTGGACACCTTGCCTATCAGGTTGTCATGAAATCACCTCAGACTTAACCTATTCTATACTGCATCCATGGTTTATTTTCTTGTTCCCATTCAACATGTGTTCCATATCTTGGGAATGGCCTAGCATTAGGTGGATAAGCCAGAAATCCTAAACTCATCTTCACACTCCTTCCTCTACACCTCTCACATCTACTCCATCCATTTTCACCAATGAAAATTCTGTACTCTGCTTCTTTTTACCCCCTGCCATATTCTGAGGATAGCCCTCTCCCTTCAGGATTATTGCTCATGCCCCAGCTTTCTGTCTCTAACTTCTCCCTGCTTCTCTCATCCTTTACACTGTCCTATATACAGTTTTAAGAGTCATTTTTCTAAAATTTAAATTTGATCATGTCATTTCTTTGTTTTAAACATTCATTGGCCTCCTACTTTTTGCAGGTTAGTGGTCAGAATTCTTAGGCCACCATGAAAGCCTTTCAGAATTGGGCCATACTTAAAAAAAAACACATACAATCTCAACTGGTATTTTCTCTTTTAAGCAATATTTACAAGATGTTTAGAATAACACTCAGATACACACACAGATGTGCTGCAAGTACAGGTATTTTATATTTTAATCCTCACCTTAAGGTATGTTTGTTGACTTTAGAGAATGAGAAACTGGGAAAGAGAGAAGCATCGATGTGAGAGAAACATTGATCGGTTGCCTCTTTTATGTATCCTGACCGGGGATTGAACCCACAACCTAAGTATGTGCCCTGACAGGGCATAGAACTCAAAACCTTTGGGTGTACAGGATGATGCTGGATCTAGCCACCTGAGCCACCATCCAGGCAGTATAGGTATTTTTACCTCTGGTTTATACTGAATGCCAATAGAGGTGATGAGTACTTCTTTTTAAAGCTCATGATCAGAAAAGGGAAACCCATTTTCCTTCCTCATACCTACCTTCCTAGAATCATTTTTAATACTTCTCTTTCCATTTCCTCATACAGAGGTCATTGCCAGACTTACGCAGGGTTAAATTGTCAGTTTTTACCATTTATTTTTGCTTAAACTTTATAAAGCTTTTTAAAAGCATAAGCACACATGATTTCCCCCATTTCTCAACTTTGTTCACTTCCCTCACGCCCCTTATACTCGAACCATGTGGTGTCCCCTATAGAGGACCTTTGCACTTTGCTCACATCACACCAGGGCTTTTCTTACAGCTCAACATGCAGCTTTTCAAATACCAGGGCTTCCATCAGTGTTCAGCTCTCTGCCCTCTCCACCCTACTGTGTTCACATAAAGCTTCATATGTTAACTTTATTTTAGTATTCAATGCAGTAAGAGGTAATGAACAATTATGCAATTAAGAGTGTGAAATCAGGCCCGGCTAGGCAGCTCAGTTGGTTAGAGCATTGTCCTGATACACCAAGGTTGCAGGTTCATTCCCCGGTTAGGGCACATAAAAATCAGTGAATGCGTAAATAAATGGAACAACAGATCTATGTCTGTGTCTCTCTCTCCCTGCTTTCCTCCCTCTCCCACTACTCTTTCTCCTTCCTTTTCTCTAAAAATCAGTGGAAAAAAGAAAGTGTGAATTCAGAGGCCAAACTGCTTGGATGTGGATCCTGGATCTGCCACCTAAAAGTCACATGATTTTGATAAAGTATTTAACTTCTTTGTGCCTCAGCTTCTTCACCATAGGGTATATTAAAATGAAACATGCTGACATATGTAAAGTGCTTAGTGTAGACCTGGCACTGTTAGATATTAACTAATGTCACTATCACTTGATAATTTTTTTCAAGATAAATGTAACTTCAGAGCCTCAGTCCCAGAAATACTTACTCATTAGTTCTGGATGGGTCCTGGAATGGTCCTCCAAGGACATTTACTGTCTTCCTAGGGTCTGGGCAGGCTCAGCAGTGTCATTTCTAGCTTGAGGGCCTAGCACAGTACCTGGAGTTTTCATTCATTCATCATCTGTTGGATGCCTATTGTGTGCCAAGGATTGTTCTAGAAACTTGAGAGACTGAGATGATAAAACTGACAAAACCTTTGCCTTATGGAGCTCATCTGGTGTGGAGAAGATTAGTACTAAATAAAAAAGGAAAATATATAACTGTGTTGCTGGATAATTGATAGGTACCAAATGGAGGGGGGGATGCAGTGTAAAGGGATTTGGGAGTGGATTTTTGTCTTAACGAGGGTTATTGGGAAGGCCATTTGAACCGAGACCCTATATAAATTGAGTTGTACAAGTTGTGCACACATTTGGGGGAATAGCATTCCAGACAGAGGGAAGGGCAGGTGCAAGGCCTCAAGGTGGTGATGAGCTTGAATTATTTAAGGGACAGCAAAGTCATTGTTCCTGCAGTGGAGTGATGGAGTGGTACTGTAGGAGATGGGCTCAGGGAAGAAGGAAGAATGTTCCTGGTAGTCAGGTCATAGGAGAGACTTTGGATTTTGTTGTGAGACGGGAAGCAATGGAGAATTCCATTTTTAAAAGAACATGGCTGGGCCCAGCTGGTGTTGCTCAGTGATTGAGATCTTGGTTCGATTTTCAATCAGGGCACATGCCCAGGGTATGGGCTCAATTCCCCAGAAGGGGGGTATACAGGAGGCAGCCAATCAATAATGTTTTTCTCTCATCATTGTTTCTATCTCTAGCCCTCTCTCTTCCTCTCTCTGTAAAAATCAGTAAAATATATATTAAAAAAAAACAAAACATGGCTGGTGTGGGGAGAGTTGGCTAAAAATGTGTGGGTGATGCCATGTGTGAAAACCGTAAGGCCACTGCAATAATCTTGGCCAAGAATAGGAGATGCTCTAGCATGAATCCGGGTGGTGGCGTGGGAAAAATGTAGTAAGAAGTGCTCAGGTTCCAAATCAATTCTGATGGTAGAACTGAGGGAACTTGCTGATGGTTAAGTGGGGTTGAGAGAAGAAGACAGGAAACTAGGGTGACTGCTTGTGGCTCAAGCTTAGGTGAACGTTGGTTTCTCTTCCTGAGATGGGAAGTAGTGGGTTTGGGGCTCGAGTGCAGTTTGGGCATGATAAACTGGAGATGCTTAATCTCATTGGCAAGTCTAGATGGGGAGAAGGTCAGGTTGTGGATACAAATGTGGGAATCAGTTTGTTAGAACACAGGTACTGAGAGACTAGGGTAAGCCATTTCAAAGAGAAGGTATTTGAGCAAAACTTTGAAGAATGGTATGATTTCCAAAGGCAAACAATCTAATCTAATGAAAGAGTAATATGCTAATTGTGTCACTCTGCTACATCCCAAGCCACACCCACCAGCCAATCAGAGCAACTATATGCAAATTAACCCAACCAAGATGGCAGCTGGCAGCCACAGAGCTAGAGCAAATAGGAGGCTTGGTTGCCCTGGCGATGGAGAAAGCTAAGCTTCCTGCCTGACTTGGCTGGCTGTGGCCTCCGCTTAAGGCAACAAAGTTTCAAATTATAGAAGCCACGGAGCTGGAGCAAACAGGAGGCTTTGTTGTCCCGGCGATGGAGGAAGCCAAGCTTCCCACCTGCCTAGGCTGGCTGTGGCCTCTGCTAAAGGCAACAAAGTTTCAATTATAGAAGATAAATAAACCCCAGATACCTGCTTCTAGCCAGCCTCGCTGGGAGCTTGGGTCGCTGGGGGCTATGGCCAGCCTGCAAACAGCCATCAGTCTCTTACCCAGGATGGCCCCCCCTCATGGGGTAAGGGTTCCTGCTGGTGGGCTTAGCCAGCCGGCAAACAGCCATCAGTCCCTCACCCAGGATGGCCTCACCCTCATGGGGTGAGGGTTCCTGCTGGGGGGCTTGGCTAGCCTGCAAATAATCATCAGCCCCTCACCCAGACTGGCCAGGCACCCTAGCAGGAACCCCCACCCTAAAGGGGCTGTGGCCAGTCTGAAAACGGCCCTCAGCCCCTCACCCAGGCTGGTGGGACCCCCACCCTGATTCGGGACACACTTCAGGGCAAACCAGCTGACCCCCACCCATGCACCAGGCCTCTATCCTTTATAATAAAAGGGTGATATGCATATTGACCCTAACAGCAGAAAAACTGGGAATGACTGGTCACTGTGACACACACTGACCACCAGGGACAGACACTCAATGCAGGAGCTGCCCCTGGTGTTCAGTGCACTCCCACAGGGGGAACTCTGCTCAGCCACAAGCCAGGCTGATGGCTGCCAGTACAGTGGTGGTGGTGGGAGCCTCTCCTGCCTCCTCAGCAGTGCTAAGTATGTCCGACTGCAGCTTAGTCCTGCTGCCCGCTGGCAAGTAGACATCCCCTGAGGGCTCCCGGGCTGCCAGAGGGATGCCTGACTGCCAGATTAGGCCCGATCGCCTGGGGAATGGGTCTAAGCCAGCAGGTGGACATCCCCTGAGGGGTCCCAGACTGCGAGAGGGCACAGGCCAGGCTGAGGGACCTCCCCGAGTGCACAGATTTTTGTGCACCGGGCCTCTAGTAGGGAAAATAAAAAAATATTTACATCTAGGTCTCACATTCTTTTCCCATGGCCTCTTATTGAATTTGTTCAAGGGGCTGCAGACCTGGTTGATAACCTTTTTTCACCAGTAAACCACTTAGGTTCTCTCCTGAAAAGGATGCCAGAATAGATAACATACTAGCTGATAAGCCAGCCAAATCCCCCTATTCCTCAGTGTTTACAAATTGAAAATATAAGTTAGGCCCTGGAGGTGAGGAATGTGCATGTGTTTTGCTTCACTCTGTGCGTCTGCTGTGAATTGGGATGTGTGTGTTGATTTTGGTGTGGGCGCTTTCGTAATATGTGGACACTGTCTCTCATCTCCACTGAGCATTCAACATTTTGGAGCAGTTTCACTTCTTCTGATACTGACTTTATTATGTACTTGACTCAAACTGTTAATTTATTTAGTCAAGTTAAAACCACAACTGCAGCCTTGAGAAATTGGGACTCTTCTTTTCTCTCTCATTACTTATATCCCTCACTGGTATCTGTTTTGACTCCTGCTTTGTCTGAAAGAAAACACACAAAACAAAACACACAAAACCAGTCATGCTTTGCCACTCTCCTATTTAGGTAGAATTTTATTTGAAGTAGAATAGTGCTTATCTTTTTGTTTATTTTCATGATAACTGTAATCATAAATTTTGCACAAATTTTTATTTAAGTAGAGAAAAATTACTAAATGTTTGTTAAATTCAGTAGGGTAAAGATTGTGCATTGAAAAAAATTCAGTTTATTAAGTAGTCTAAGATCCTTATAAAGCTGCTATATAAAATTCATACCATTCAGTAATGTTGTTACCTTAAACCAATCTTAACGTATATGCTATCATTTGTCTTTGTGCTGCAAAGGGATAAGATGTATATATGAAACGTCAGACCTTGTATTATACTTTCAGCCATTTTTCTGAGAAAAGGGGTTGAATTAAAGAAAAGTAGTCATAGTACTTACCTCTAGGTGGGTAAAGTCTTTTAATTTTCAAAGTTCTTATAATAGGTTTGGTCAAAATTTTAGGTTTGTATTTGTCTTGAATTAATAAGACCACTACTGCTCTATACTCAACATAGGTGCTCATTGGTTTTCAACAATTTCAGGATCCCAGTATTTATACATATAAGGCGTTCTGGGCAAGAAGAGCCATCTCTGAAAAAGAACATTGTCTGGCCTGACCACGTTTTAGTTCAGTGGTTGAGCGTCGACCTATGAACAAGGTTGTCACGGTTTGATTCCTGGACAGAGCACATGCCGGAATTGTGGGCTCTATCCCCTGTGTGAAGCATGCAGGCGGCAGCCAATCAATGATTTTCTCTCATCATTGATGTTTCTGTCTCTCTCCCTCTCCCTTCCTCTCTGAAATAAATAAAAAATATATATTTTAAAAATAAGAACATTGTATGGATCTTATGTAAACTACAGATAGCTTTCTTTATTTGGAAAAAAATTTAAATGTTGAAAAATACAGATAATATAATAAACACCCAATACAGAATAACTAAATGTCAGTAACATATATTTTGTTTTAAATCTTTCTTTAATGAGTAAACTTCACTGAGAATGTAAAGACATGTCTGCCCTCCATATCTGCCCCTTCATGCCACTCTTTTTTACCCTCCAGAGGAATTTAGTGTGAACTATTTCTTTTTTTAAAATATATTAATTAATGCAATATTTTGGCATATTAGTATGCAACACTTAACATGTTTCTGAGACTCATCTGTTTTTGAAATATAGATCTAGTTCATTCTTTTCAGCTATATAGTACTTCATAAGAATTTAGCACACTTATTATTAACTTGGGGCCCCGTGCACAAATTCATTCACCTTGAAAGGAACTGTGGGCCATAAGGTTTTGGTGGGCACAGGGGCAGGTCTTGGCCCATCCTCCACGCCCCTGCTCGGACCCTCCCACTGCAGCCCCCAGTCTTCTGTCTACTGGCAGCCCCACTCCTGCCATGGCAGTTCGTACACACTGACAGCGCCAGCCCCACTTGCACCTGCTGATGGTGCAGAGAGATTGGGACTGGTGCCAGCAGCAGGTTCCAGGGTCGGCTCCAACATTGGCTGCAGATGTGAGGGGGTCTGGCACCAGCAGCGGGTGTAAGAGGCAGCTGCTGGCCCTGATCATCCCTCAGGAGCAGGGGGATGTAGAGAAGCCCTGAGAGGTGATTGGGGCCAGCAGCTGCCACTCACACCTGCTGACAGTGCCAAGCAATCTTGGCTGGTGCCCAGCACTGGAAGCGGGTATGAGTGGTGACTCCAGTGCCAGCAGTGGGTGCAAATGGGGCCGGAACTGGCAGCAGGTATGAGCACCAGGCAGGATCATAGTACTTGGGAACAAAAATTTTTTAGTTACCATCAGAGGATCGCCCAGTGACAGCTACAGGTGTTCCACCTTGATCTACACCCCTACTCACCTGCTCCACCATCCCACTGCTGCCGACACCCACAATGTTCTGCATGCGCTCCCTGGTGGTCAGTGCATATCATACTGATCGGTTGTTTGGTTGTTTGGTTCCACTGTTCAGACAATTTGCATATTAATATTAGCTTTTTATTATTTAGGACTAGAAGCTTAGTGCACAAAAATTTGTGCACTCCAGGGGGTCCCTCAGCCCGGCCTATGCCCTCTCGCAGTCTGGGACCCCTCGGAGGATATCCACCTGCTGGCTTAGGCCTGCTTGCTGGGGGGATTGGGCCTAATCTGGCAGTCAGACATCCCTCTGGCAGCCCGGGAGCCCTTGGGGGATGTCTACTTGCCAGCAGGGAGCAAGCCTAAGCTGCAGTTGGACATTCTTAGCGCTGCTAAGGAGGTGGGAGAGGCGCCTGCCACCACCACTGTACTGGCAGCGGTCAGCCTAGCTTGTGGTTAAGCAGAGCTCCCCCGTGGGAGCGCACTGACCACCAGGGGGCAGCTCCTGCATTGAGCGTCTGCCCCCTTGTGATCATTGTATGTCATAGTGATGAATCATTCCCAGTTTTTCTACTCTTAGGGTCAATTTGCATATTACGCTTTTATTATATAGGATAGAGGCCTGGTGCATGTGTGGGGGTCAGCTGGTTTGCCCTGAAGTGTGTCCCGGATCAGGGTCGGGGTCCCACTGGGTTGCCTCGCCAGCTTAGGTGAGGGGCTGAGGGCCGTTTTCAGACTGGCCATGCCCCCTTCAGGCTGGGGGTCCCCACTGGGGTGCCTGGCCAGCAGAGGTGAGGGACTGAGTGCTGTTTTCAGGCTGGCCACACCTCCTTCAGGGTGGGAGGCCCCACTGGGGTGCATGGCCTGCCTGGGTGAGGGGCTGATGGCCATTTTCAGGCTGGCCACGCCCACAGGCTGGAAGCAGGTATCTGGGATTTATTTAACTTCTATTGAAACTTTGTAGCTTTGGTATGGCCCTTCTTTGAGTGGAGGCATATTACTCTTTTATTAGATAGGATGAGCTCTTTATTCTGAATTATAATTGCTTATATGTTAACATAATTTACAAGTATCTTTTAGTTTCCTTTGCTGTCTAGCTTTATGTCTTTTTTTGGGTAGCTTTCCTGAGTTTGATTTTGGGTCTTTCATAGCACTTTTCACCCACTGAATACTTATTTATTTATGTATTTAATATTTGTATTGATTTCAGAGAGGGAGAGAGATATAGAAACATCAAAGATGAGAATCATTGATTAGCTGCCTGCTGCATGCCCCCACTGGGGATCAAGCTCGCAACCTGGGCATGTGCCCTGATCAGGAATTGAAACATGACCTCCTAGTTGATAGGTTGATGCTCAACCACTTAGCCGCACCAGCCAGGCCACCTACTGGATTTTTACACTGCGATAGAGTGCCTTGTGATCTAGTTTTCCCATCTATGTGACAGACTGAGCTTTCTTTCTGCTCCAAAGGAACTAGGAAGCTGGTGAGCTGAAGAAGCAGTCTGAAAGGTTGGGACAGGCTATTTCAATCAGGCTGGCTTCTAGTGTGCCTTTAATGGCATCATTAGTGAGTATTCTTGGTGTTGATTTTTCTTGCTATAATAATGGGTGTGATGTTTCTCAGTTGCTGGCTGTCTCCTGAGGATATCACGGAGGTTGCTTTATTAATTTAGGATACATTACATTCTAAGATTTCTTCAGGAAACTTATATGTCTGTGTGAGCGTTCTTTATGTGTGGTTATTTCAAAATAAGAGCTACACAATTAGGCTTTCTGCTGAAATATCAGAATCCAATGTCTGCCATTAAAAACACATTGGTTGCAAAGCTTTATTTGTTTCTAAAGCATCGATTTAATGTGTGAGCTAACAATTCAATCAAGAAAATACATTTTTAAAAAAACTTCTCTCAAGCCCTGACTGGTTTGGCTCAGTGGATAGAACATCAGCCTGCGGACTGAAAGGTCCCAGGTTCGATTCCGGTCAAGGGCATGTACCTTTGGTTGCAGGCACATCCCCAGTGGGAGGTGTGCAGGAGGCAGCTGATTGATGTTTCTAACTCTATATTTTTCTCCCTTCCTCTCTGTAAAAAATCAATAAAATATATTTATAAAAACAAAACAAAACAAAAAAACTTTCTCTCAGTGTCCTTACTCTTGAATTCATGGCTATTTAAAGAGCACGCCCTCTCTGAATTTCTGTTACTATGACTTTTTTTCTCATTTTTTTGAGGGGAAACTTTAAACAAAGTTATCATTCTGTCTAATAAAAGAGTAATATGCAAATTGACCATCATAAGATGGCTTCCCTCATGTGGTCAAAGATGGCCACCACAAGATGGCCAGCAAGGGAGGGCCGTTGGGAGGGACCCAGGCCTTCAGGGGAGAGCAGTTGGGGGGGACCCAGGACTGCAGGGAGGACAGTTGGGGGTACCCAGGCCTGCAGGGGAGGACAGTGGGGGGTACCCAGGCCTGCAGGGGAGAATAGTTGGGGGGGACCAGGCTGGCAGAGGAGGGCAGTTGTGGGGGACGCAGGCCTGCATGGGAGGACAGTTTTGGGGACCATCCTGGCAGAAGGAGGGCAGTTAGGGGCAATCAGGCTGGCACAGGAGCAGTTAGGCGTTGATCAGGCTGGCAGGGGAGTGGTTAGGGACAATCGGCAGGTGAGAGGTTGGGAGCCAGCAGTCCTGGATTGTGAAAGGGATGTCTGACTGCCCGTTTAGGCCCGATCCCACCATTGGAATCGGGCCTAAATGGGCAGTTGGACATACCTCAAGGGGTCCCAGATTGGAAAGGGTGCAGGTTGGTCTGAGGGACACCACCACTACCCCCCACCCCCACTCCATGCACGAATTTCATGCACCGGGCCTCTAGTAAACTAATAATGGTAAAAGCATTGTTGACACAAAAGATCATTTTCAAAACCTTCAACCTATATACAAATAGCACAAATTTACCATGACTTTAGATCCAAGTTGTGGAGTAGGCATTTGTTCATAGGAAACGTGCAGAGTCAGAACTGAGTTGCCTTTCAGGAATCTGATTTTCACTCTTTTGTTATGGAACAGTTAGTTGTACTGTTCTAAACTCTGGGCATCCAGGGAAGAATGGGACAGAAATAGCCTCTCATGTGAAAGTTTAC
>PVJC01003735.1:0-45000 GCA_004026665.1 Murina feae | reverse complement strand
CATGTCTTAAAAGAAAAAAGCCTAATTTTGAAAGGAGATGTCATTTGTAAAATTGACTCTGTACTTTATACGCAGTATTTAAATTCATTGGTGATAAATATGCATGTTGGTGTAGTAAAGTCCCATTTTTTACATAATGCTTTAATGGAAATGGCAGTTTTATGAAATGAAAGTGACTAGTAAAAATCTGAGTGATGTTCATAAGCCTTTACATCATTTTTATTGAGGTTTTTGTGTATTCTAATTCATTAATACAGGGGAAAAGGAGAACACTAACATGGTTTATTTCCTATAATTACTCATATTGAATAGAATTTATTTTCAATAAAATTCTTAAGAGTAAATTGCCAGGGGTAGAGCAAAAAGGGTTGACCTGTTTTATATAAAATGCCTTGAGTTTTACTCATGAGGCTTTGCTATTTTACCAGTGATGTTGTTCACTTGCATATATTTTCAGTATATTTCCCTCCAGATTTTTACAAATTATTACCTATGTAAGCCCAAGAAATCCCTAATAGGATTGAGTGTTGAAGAGAAATCTGAGATATTTATTTTATCCTGCTTATTATTACAAATATTGTCTTTTAATAAAAAAATATTGTCTTTTAATATTCTAAATTAATAATTTAGAATACTTCTTGTGTGATGCATATAGGTTGAAACACTATTGAGATTGCTGTGTAATAGATTAACTGAAGGGATTTCCAAAGCAGTTTAGTGTTTACAGTTACAATTGGTTTATTTTTTTTTGTGGAGTACCTTGGAAGAAAAGGTCAGTGTAAGGGATAAACAAATACAGCAGGCCTTCAGTTAATGTTGTTTTGTTCAAGGTAGTTTCGATATAATGTTGATGAGATGCCCCAGGAACTGAGCTCTTATTTATATCAATTAGCCTATCACAAAATTGGTTTCATTATGTGTCATCTTGCTTAAAGTGGTAGGACCTGTCTCTGATGTAAAGTAGGGACTTAACCGTGCTTTAAAAATTTAGGCTCCCCAACTTCATGAAGTAAGGTGGGGAGGAGACAATAGAAATTGAGTTGAAAACAAGTAAGTGTTCTTAATTTCATCTCAGTGTAATCTTGCTAGCATCCCTTTGTTTTGCTCTCAGTATACTTTAAGCCACCTTAGAAAAATCTGTTTCTTTTGTTCTATATTGTAGGCAATTATGAATTCTTGGCATTTGATCTGAAGAATCTTCCTTGTTCTTGAGGCAGAATTTTGTTGAAACTCATAACTTTAAGCTTATGTCTGGAGAGCTTTAAGACGTGGTATTTTATAACTCACCTTCAAATGGTCAGTAAATACTTTTTTTTATCCCCAGGCTTTACATTTGCAAGTATAACTCTTTTTAGGTGAGTCTTGTGTAGACACACATTTTTGCCTGTTTTCCTCTCCTTTCCCCCAGCACTGTGGGGCTACTTGAGCTGGAGCTATGCCTATGGAGTTCTTGTGATTGGTGATTCTTAAGTGAGGGCCAGGGAACGTAAGATAGTGCCTATACAGGTTTGTGTATTGTTTGGGCATGATTGCATGTACGTGTTTGCTTTCTTTGATCCCAGAAAAATAGAATTGTGTTCAGCTATTCTTTTTTTCTTTCACCATTGCTGAAGTGATCTCCACCCGAAGCAAGTAGAGAGGCCTTCATGGGAGCTCAGACTCTCTCCATCTTCATTATGAGTCAGACTGCAGGCTTTGGAGAGTGGTGAAGGGTAGACTCACAGAGCTGCTGCCTCTATAATCCCCAAACACTGCCTCAGCACCATAAGTCCTGTTTCTCCCTTAATGCCAAGAACTTAATACAAGGATGGAGTGCTGTCAGCATCTGGCTTTCCTCATGGTAGTTGAGAATCCTTTTCGGCCACAGGGTACCTGCCCTCTTGCATAAGCTTATTTTGCAATAAGGAGATGACTTAGAATGTAGAGAGAGGGTTGTTTGTGCTGGAGTCAGTAGGTCAGATGCACTCTCAAGGACTCTGCCTTTCTGCACATCTGGCCACAAACTGCTTTTACCCAATGCCTTCCTCTCACAGCTTCCAGCCTGACTCCCAAAGGGAGGGCTGAAGGCAGTACCTATTGGAAAGGTAAACAAATGGACAACTTCTCTTTAAGCATTTCATTCTTGGAGGTGTCATTGCCCGTGAAATGAGAATAGTGTTTAGTACAAGTAACCCTGAAACAACAAATGATCCAGTAATAGAGTTGGTTCTTCTTTTTTTTTTTTTAATCCTCACCAGATGACATTTTCTGTGTTTTCAGAGAGAGGGGGAGGGAGAGGGAGAGAGAGAGAGAGAGATTGTTTGCCTCCTACACACACGCCAACCCCAATCGGGGCTGGGGATCGAACCTGCAACCCAGGTACTTGCCCTTGATGGGAATGGAACCCAAAATCCTCTGGTGTGCAAGCTGATGCTTTAACCACTGACCCACAGTAACCAGGGCAAGCTAGTTCTATTTTAATGACACATGCATCCCTAAAAATCACCATACTCTGCAAATAGCACAGTAAAAACCACAGGACCTGCAAGGGGGAAATGAAGTTAGGAGCATAACACTCAAAAACTTTGTTGTACACACACACAACTAATAAAAGTAGTAGCACATGTTAAGTGGGTAGGAAATACAGAAATATTACAGTTAAGTATGGCACTTTACCTCAGAAGACCTGATGTTTACACATGGAAGTGGGCATCTGAGGAAGGAGGGTCACCTGCTATCGAGGGGACTGTAGGAACACCAGGTGTGATGGGCGTGGTTCCTAACCCAGAAGGTGGACTGAGGCATCGGTAGGTTGTTGAGGTGTGTCAGAGGTGTGTATTTCTGTGCGACATGGTTCAGCAGGGTACAATTTTCTGTGTTCACTTAGCGTTTCTTGCAGACAAAATCACACATAAGCAAATGTAGAATTCATTTTATGCTCAGATTGTCCCCCTAATATGCACATCAATCACATTAGAACAAATTCACGGTTTCAAAATAAGCTTTATAGTAGAACCAACTGTATTTTATTTAATTTTGGAATTGAGTTTCTCTTTTTTCCTTTCTATCATTATTGATTTCTTAATTTATATTTAGGTTAAGCCCATACCAGATTGATTTTTCATACCCTGAGCACCTCTGCTGCAGAGAAAGCAGCTTGAGATTTTAATTTGGCTAGTGGTAATCTATGAGGTAGTTTCCCCTTTGGTGAAGGAATCTGTATATCTGTGTCTGTGCACTCGCACGCTTGTGTGTGTGCGCATGTGCACACACATGCACACACACTCTCATATACACACACCTCTTTCCTAGATGCCTGGTACAGTGCCAGAGATAGAGAAACCGGGAACAGTATTATCCTTATCTTCACACGCTTATGGTCTCATTAAAAAGTTGTCAAGTCATAGATTTAAACGTCTGTGTTGGTTGAGTCTTCTTAGGGAACATCTGACAAAGCATCATTATGTATTTGTCAGTTTGTGAAACCACACCCACAGAGACCTTCCACCCTATCTCCTACATCCTTGTAAAGAGCTTGCCTAGAAGAAACACAGATGTTATTGATTTACATGGTGAAAATATATAAATTTGGAAAGGACCTAAGAGGTCTCATAGTTCAAACTTCCCACCTAATTTCTTAAACCCAGTGGTCATGTGTCCATGGTAAATTGGTAAATGGAAAAAAAGCAAGTTTCAAAGTAGTGTGAATAGTGTGATCCCATTTTTGTTAATGTTCTCTCCCTGCATGCGTATGTATGTACTATTTGTGTGTGCATAAATGATATGGAAAGATCTCCCATATTGTTACCTCAGGGTACAAGGAAAAGCTTATTAACTTCCTCTTTATACATCTTTTATTGTTTGACTTGTTTTAAGAAGCATGTTTTACTTTTTTAATTAAAAAATCTAATAAAGTAGAAAATGAATAAATAATAATAAAATATACCCTCAGGGCACTGAGCTTTCTTTCAATCTTCCCAGTAGCCTGGGTAGTTAAAACTGAATGTGACGTTTCAGGTGTGGGCTGCTCAGCAGGACTATGAACTTGCTGTAGCCCAGATGTCATGAACCCTGGGGCAATACCACTTTTTTCCTTCCTATCATTATTAGAATACTAGAGGCCCGGTGCACAAAATTTGTGCACTTGGGGAAGGGGTGTCCCTTAGCCCAGTCTGTGCTGTCTCACAGTCCTGGAACCCCAGGATTGATCACCCACAAAGAGGTAGGCCCAGCCCATCCGGCTGGGGCTCCATGATGGATTGCCCCCACAGAGGGAGACCCCACCCACCCACCCACCCACTGTAGCCCTCTGGTTGGTGGCCTGGGCCTCTCTCTTTGGGGTGATTATGGAGATCCCCAATAGATTGATCGCCCCATCAGCTGGTGGCCTGGGTCTCTCCTGTAGGACGATCATGGGGCTATGGCCGGGTCCCCGACCAATTGTATCACACCCACCTTGGCTGGCCTGGTGCCAGTGGGTGTCATAGGGTGTTCATCTGGACGGTCATTCCACTGTTCAGCTGTTTGGTCAATTTGCATATTATGTTTTTATTATTATAGATATAGACCACTACCACCTCAAAGCCTTTCTTACATATGCCACTCTACACACTCTGCCATTGACCATCACTGTGCACAGGTCTGGCCCTTTACACTCTCCCCTTTAGCTTTTCTCTTGTTATTGTGGAAATCAGTATTCAACATAGGTTAAGGGCTGGCCTTGGAATCAGGCTGCCTGGTTGTAGAGCCTAATTACCACTAACTAGTGTTACAACATAGACAAGTAATGTGTCTTCCCAAGGTTCAGTTTTCTCATCTGTAAAACAGCAATAATCATAAAGTTGTGAGGGATGTTGGAATGCTCACCAGATGCCTGGTGGCAAGGTGAGAACATGTGAATTTTACGTGCTACTGTTAATGCATTAACCTCGGTTCATCTGTTATTTATGATAGTGAGATAGTTTTGGATCTCAAATCTTCCCTTAACCATATTCCATTATCCCTTCCAACCTCAGACTGTAAATCAGTCTTCTAGACTTTCCTCCTGAGATCCCCAATCAGTCTCTGTCTCTCATTCCATAGGTCCCTTCACTGATGTTGTCACCACCAACTTAAAGCTTGGCAACCCAACAGACCGAAATGTGTGTTTCAAAGTGAAGACCACAGCACCACGTAGGTACTGCGTGAGGCCCAACAGTGGGATCATTGATGCAGGGGCTGCGATCAATGTATCTGGTAAGTCCTGAGATTGGAGGCTGGAAGGGTGGACTAAAGAGGCCTCCTCGAGCCAGTGGGATTTCTTAAAGGTTGTATTTGCAATGTAGCAAAATCAGATGTAGATTTCTTCCCCCAACCCTCCAAGCTAAGTGGGTCCCTCTCACCTGTTGTTTTTCCATAATTAATGCCTCTTTAGTTTAATGCTTACAGCCTTTGCACCTCAGTGTTTAGAGCAAAAATGCAGTGGTAACTTCAGACTTCAGAATGAGTTTGATTTTGAAATTTGCCCTTCGGCAATAAATAAAAAAGGGCCAAACAAACTTAATTTTACTTTGTGGGAGAAAGCTAAATGGGGTTATTTTCTTATTTAAGCTAAATGATTTCTGACATTAAGCTCATGTCATTTCCAATGACTGGTAACTGCACTTTACTGATTGTGAAAAGCTAAGGGAGACAGGGCTAAGGAAATTGGAATATATTCCAGGGTGTGAGTTTTGTTCGTGTCTGATGGGTTTTTCCCCTTCTGTCTGAGAGAGCATGTATTTTCCAAAGTCCAACTTTTGAAAAGATGCTGGTAAAGTGCCCAAATTGAGAATTGAATTTCAGAATTAAGGAGATGAAAGTGATGGGTTTGACTTTAATATATTTTAGAAATGGAATAAACTTTAAGCTCATTAGAACTTCTGATCCAAGGATGCCTTTGTGTTTGTGAGGAGCTGTGTGGGCGTGTGTGTTTATCCTTTGAGTATCTAGGGAGACAGAGCCACAGCAGGCTGTGCATCATTAGAGGCCACTACTTGTTGGAAATGGGTACCTGGCTGGCTTTTTCCATGACAGATTTTGATTATGATGCATTTGGCTATTCACTTGACACCTGAAAGAAAATGATTCACTTCTTTGGAAAGATATGAGGTGTTTCATTATCTGATCATTTCTGCAAGCTCTTATTCCCTGCATCCATCGGTCTCTCTCATTATGACGCACCCACACCAGCTATCCCCCTGTGTGCTTCTCTCTGAGGCTGCAAAGCCTGATCCTGGACCCTTGACTCAGCTCATTATCTAGAAGTCAGGAGAGTAGGAGCCCACATTTACTGGGGGTGTCCAACACTCTGGGCCTGCACACAAATTATCTCCTCTATCTTCTGTTCTCTGCCCTGTGAGGAGTGCACTGTCACCTCCATTGTACCAAGACGGACACTAGTAGCTATAGGTTCAGGAAACTAACAAGTGACAGCAGGGTGTAGATTATTCATGCCTAGCTCTAAAGCCCTAGCTCTAGCTCTTTGAACTGTAGCACCCTGGAGAATGGACGTGGTCCAGGATATTGTTTCTGTAGTCTTGGTTCCACAGGTTTAAAAACACACGAGTTTCCATTTTTCTGTTGAAATTAAGGGCAGCCTAATCTTCCATTCCCTTCTTTTATTGACATTTTTTTCTCGATTTCTGTGCCCATATCAAATTTGAGCAAGATTGTCAGTAGATGAGAATTACCAATTTTCACAGTAACTGTGGGAGCAGCAACATGGTTTTCTGAATAAAATAGTCTCAACAGGCAGTTGTACAGTGTAGATGTTCTTTCTGATGTTATAAGTGTGTGTGTGTGTGTTTCAGAGAGATCCATCCCTCTCCATCATAGAAGTGTTTTTTAAAGTAATAACTAATCCTGGGCATTTGTTTTGATTTATGATTACCTGCTTAAGGAAGACCAAGACATTGTGGGTGTGGCCTTTCTTTGGCAGATGAAAAGGGAAGGTGCAGACAGTGGGCATGGTCATCTAGAGCAGTGGTTGCCAACTGGTGGTCCACGGACCACTAAAGGTCCATGAGGTCCGAAGGGTTGGCGACCACTGACCTAGAGTCCCTGGGTGGTTAGTGCCAGAGTTGGTATTTGAAGGCAGGTGTCTTAGCTCCTGATCCAGGGGTTTTAAGCTGCCTTAACAGTTTTAGGAGAAGGTCCCACTTACAGGTGAATGTCAAACATAAAGTGCTCTATTTCTCAGCATGTGATGTACTTGGGGAAAAGCAACTGAATAATAAACTGTGTGTCTGCAAGCTTTCTTTCTAGGTGGGAAGGATTATGCTTTGCTAGGGGTGAAGGATTATGCTCCTTGGTTTTTGTTTGGTGTGTATCTATCTCAGTGCTTGAGGTGCCTGGGGTGAGGTCAGATGTCGGTGCATTTCCAGGACTGCCCCACCTGTTGCCTGCCACAGGAGGCTGACAGCTGTTTATTGCAATTTTATGTGCTGAGAGGCTACTGTATTATTAATCAGACATTCATGTCTTGAGATAAAAGCACTGCACTTTTTTAAGTGTCCTGAATGCAGCTACACAGTGACATCTTAGTGAATATGTTGTGTTTTCGGGTTTCTTTGGGGGGAGAAAACATCCTGAGGAGGCTGAATTGCAGCTTGTCAAAGGCCAGCCTTCCCTTCTCCCAGGTGCAAGTGGAGCCAAGCTTGGTCTCTCCCGCTCTACTCAAAGATCTATTGGAGGTCTGGAAACCTGAATAGCAGGCCCAGCTCTTGTAGCTTGATCTCTGGCCAGTCAACCTTTCTAGGTTGTGGTTTTCTCATTTGTAACATGGAGAGTAGTATCTTCCTCACAGAGTATTTACCATGCTGCCTTAACTGGGCATGGTACAAGGGAGGGATTCCACGAGCCTTGAAGTAAACGGGCTAGTTTGTTGTTGCAAGTGGATTGTACATATTTGAATTGCTTCTTAAGAAATAAACTAATTTTATTTCATTAATTTTTGGACTTTTTCTAGTTTCAATAAGAAAGTTGTATTTTTCTTCTTTATTCTGCATTTGTTTTATAGTGAAAAGCTTCTAGTAAACTTTCAGGTATAATCTATAGAAAGGTGGCCATCAAATCAATTTAAAATACTGCCAGGACTGCCCTGCCTACCACATAGAACATCACAGCATACCTGAAGAGGACATGGTCTGCGGGACTTGTCTTCCTGGTCTGAAAAACTGTGGGCTGTGTAGCTGTTAGGGAAAATTGTAAATCACTCCTGGAAAGGGGAACAAGCAGGGAGAGAGGAAAGAGCAAGAGGAAGAGGCTACCTCCCGTGGAGCTCCCAGAGGGACTGAGGTTTTAAAGACCCACAAACAGGTTGTGATGCGGGAATGAGAATTTCTAGCTGTCAGATGTTTTTCAGACACACCCTATGAAGCTCTTCTCAGCTTTTAGAAAACCAGTAATCAAGGCACCTTACTTTTTTAGTCGGAAGTCCAGATTCTGACCTTTCATGTTATTATCTTCATAAGATGGCAAATCACTTATTAGGTCCTTTAAAAAATATACCAACTTTGTTTTATAAACTTAAGTGGTGAAGTTATGGATGGAGATAGGCATAATCTAATCTTGTGCTAGTAGGTAAAAATATGGGGGCATCCAAAGGGGTTTTAGAGCTGTCCACACAGGCCTCTGGTTTGAATCCTTTATTTATACTTAATGGAGGTGTTTATCTCATCCATTCTTACAGTAGCCCCTGCAGGGGCCCATGCCTGTTGGATGAGGCATTGTAAGGGGGGAGGGGGATGGCAGGTGTTTGCTGTTTCCATTAATTGACCAGAAGGCCATGATTTTGGCCCCTTGCTTTCTGATACACACCATTTACTAGAGATGGCTTTGAATTATTCATCTCTGGACCTCAGCAAGATAGGCACACTTAAATGGAGATCGGAGAAGAGGAGATTGGATTCTTCACCTTGCCTCCCCCGAGATTTTAAATGCAAGGGAAATAGAACTTTTTGAATTAATGAAGTGTTTGAAGCAGTGGGGGGTCTCCCCATTTGTTCTAGCTTTACAAAATTAAATCTATTTTCTGAACTGTCTAGTGGGAAAATATTTTTAAGGTAGATAATTTCTGAAAATGTCTTTGTGGTAAGCTGTTGGTAGTTGTGGTTTTGTTTTGTTGTATTTTGTTCTTTTTTAATGCTGCAGTTTAATAATGAGGGAGTTTCCCATTAATATTCCAAACCATGTTTGCCAGCGGATACAGCAGGTGAAGTGGTAAAATTATGGGCCCATCAAAAATACTTACGCTTCCTGTAATATGATATTAAGTTTAATATTTTTATAACCTTCACTGAATTCTAATTTCACTAAAGTAGCAAGCACACTTCCATTTGCAGTTCAATTATGCACATTGGTTGCCTGTGTACCAAGCAAATTAGAAATGCAAAATCTCTCTGTGTTAGGAGGGGCACTGGGAAGAGTCATTAAAGATATCAGTATTTAGGTACAGATACACTTTACTAAGTGTACCCTGGGAACTGGAAATGGATGAGAGACAAACACACACAAATCTCCTAGTGTCTGAATATGTTGTTTAAATTATAATTCAAAGAATCCAGGAGCACTATTCATTCCTGACAGATAGCCCTTTTCAGCACTTATATCAATCACATTTAAAGCACAAAGTTCTTCCAGTAAAATCCTGAGGACAGACAATGAATATCAGCAACTCTTCTTGGATGGAAACATTGGTCAATTAATGTAATTGGGTAGCATCACAATTGGTAATTAATCCTTTTAAGAGTTTGCTGACTCAGTGTGATGGAGCTGTTGGACCAGGCAACCTTGGCTGCAGCTTGTAGGTGACCAGCACCAGAGTGCAGTTGCGCTGCCCCAGTGGAAGAAGGCAGGAGTTGTCTGTCTCCTGCTGATACATGGAAGCTACATTTGTGGGTTTGGACATCTTCACAGCCATGTTCTTGTTCGTTTGCTCATTTGTTTTGGAATTGAAGTCTCTGATAAGAGAAACATTTTATAAATCGTTTTCATGAACCAAGTTTATTACTCTTAGATAAGAACAACTCACATTCATATGTAAAAGGTATCTTTAATCTTTTTCACCCATATGAGATTCTAGACTTAAAGAAAAAGGAAATTACCAACCAAAATTCAGCCTAATTGTGCTTAAATTTTTTTTTTAAAGTTTACTGTAATATTTAAGTTTCTTAGGAAGAATTGACAGACCGGAGTGAATGGAAAGGGCTGTGAGAGATGGCCACAGTGGGGGCTGGAAGGAGCTCTACAGAGAGCAGGTAGGGAGAGTTCGGGAATGCCAGAGTGGCCTGGAATTACTTACGCGTCAGGCAGACCGTTTTCACATTCCATCTGACTGTTGTAAGAGACCTACCTAGTTTATAGGTTTTACTAAGATAGGGCACAATGGGTGCTCATGCTCACAGCAGAGGAGTGACCAGAGAGAGGCTGTTGTAGTCCACTATACAATGTTATGGGAGACAGGAAATATGCTGGAGGTTTGGGAAAGATGTATATTTTAAAAAATATTTATGAAAAAGGAGTGAGCCTTGTTCTCTAACCAGTGCCTGCATTTTCCAGTGACACTGGCACATTTGTGTTCATCTCTGCACAAATAAATAGACTGAGAAGTTGGTTATCTAAGACAGGCTAGCCTGAACTAGAAAAGACACAAGACAATTCAGTGTTAACTTATTTATAAATAGATAAAATTAATTATTTACCTGCTAGACTCATAGTTCCATCCATGGGTCCCTGGATAGGCAGAGGGGAATGTAGTGATGTTTTCAAAATTTTGAGAATCCTAAATGAAATAATAAATTTACTCATGATAGGATACACATTGTAACCAAAATGTTGAGCAGCTTCACTTTAGGGCAGAATTATATTACCTCCTTGTGGTAGCACTAGTTATCTTAAGCTGATCATGAGCTCTGGTTTTTCTCTGATTACTTTAAAACAGTGCAGCAGTGACTTCATTATTACACCATGAACGCAGTTCGGTAGAGAACAGTCTTTCAATATATCAGGTTTATGAAAGGGAAAAGAAAAAGGGACAGTGGTGACCAGGAGATTAAAAATCGTGCCTTAGAGGGTAGGATAGTGAGCAGCTCCAGGTAGTAAGAGAGAGGAGAAGCTGGCTGATTGGAGATTTCCAGAGGGAGCCAGATACAAAAATGCTTGGAAAGTTGAAGGAAAGATAGTGCAACTCCATGAACCAGTGGAAAATGTAAACGTTAAAACATGAAGTCCTGTTCTTGGTGTGACCAAGTAGGAGAGGCAGACCTGTAGGAGGGAGCTTAGGAGTCTGAGCATCAAACAATGTCCACTTACAGAATAATGCCCACGGTGGGAATGAGGTTGTGAAGTGGCATTCCAGCAGGAGCTGCAGTATCAGGAGGGTGCTGTGTGGCCTTTGTTCTCCAGGTGTGATCCCTGGACCAGCAGGGTCAGCACCTGCTGGGAACTTGTTAGAAATGCATGTTCCCAGTCCCACTCCAGACCTGTTGAATCAGAAACTTTAAAGGTGAGGTCCTACCAGCAAGCAGTCCAGGTGGTTCTGATGCATGCTGAAGCTTGAGACCCTTACAGAGTGAGTAGTGAGTTAAACTCTGAAAGGTGTGGTTTGTTTAGATGTGAGTAGGGCAGGGGATATACCAGTCAGGGTCAACAATAGGAGGAAACTGAGTGGTAATAACAGAATCCTTGGGTATGGGGTAGAGACAACACAATATGCACACATGTTGGGCTGGCAGGGGCCTGTGTTGGGTGGTACCAGGAAATCTGGGGAGAACCAGACTGAAGGATTGAATTGATTGTCTTTACCTGCATAATGGGAGGTTTTGATCTGAGGAACATCGTGGTGGTGACTAGGATGTTTAGGGGGAGGTAACATTTGTAGGTGTTATAGGGGTGTATAACTAGAGTAACCTGGTTGGGAGAGAAACTGCAAAGATCTGTAAGAGGGAGAAATCCAGATGTCAGTAGAGGCCTGAGCTGAGATGGGTCATGTAAAATGAGAAGAGACATTTTGAAGATAAGATTCTGAGATTAAAAAATAATAAAGCACACGCTGTAGACTTTTATTCATTAGCTGTTACCATTATGGTGCAGATGAAAATGATCTGTGACGTGCTTGGGTTCTCATAGGAAGCTGTAATGCTGCATTTAATCAAGTCATCATTTCTCTGAGGTATGTGTGTACTTGTGCATTAAGCAGCATATATTCTGCATTTCTTTCCTTTGAAGAAGGTCTGGTCTTATTGATCCAATGTTTTATGATCCCAAAGGCCCTTTCTCAACAGGATCCCACTGTTGCTATCTGTAATACAGCAGCCATCATATCATAAAGTGTTAATGTGGGTGAGTGGTGACCGGGTCTCCAAGCTGTCTCCTGGTAACAGGCTTCTTTTTAATGTAGTATCAGCAGATACATTTTAAAAGTAGGATAGATGGTTCATTTAAGAGGGTTTTATCATCAGTGTCTCTGGTATTCAAGTGAAATAAATTAAGTTAATGGGAGGCTCTTTTATAGCCTGTCAGGGTAAAAGTACATAATTTCTGTCACAATTTGCATGTATGGAGCTGAAAGAACAAACGATTAACAGCATTTATTCTGTCATGTTCTCATAAAGTTCTGGTTAATAGGGTATAGCAAATTGAATGTGACATGAGATGAGGGGGGCTGAGAAATACAAACTTTGGACATGAGTTGGAGGCCTTGTTGAGCAGGATGGGTATACTGGGGCACAGCAGGGGTCATGAAGTTTCACAGTCTAAGTGGCCACCTGACCTCTTTCTTGCTGATTTGGGAGCCCAGAAGGAAAGGAGAGCTGGTCGGTGGAACACCCCTTCTTTCCCACTTGCTGCTCAGGGCGAAAGGAGAGTGATTTTCATGGGGAAGGGTTATAACATCTTTACCTCCTGAGCTTCCAGTGAGTTTGCCTGAAGTTCAGAGTTTTCAGCTCTGGCCAGGCTCCCTAGTGCACTGGGCAAACGTGTTCCTATTTCATGAGGGCTGCCTTTGCAGAAGGGATATTTGACCTGCTACCTTGGCTGTCTTCAGTGCTCCTTTGTGATTATTGGTTACCACCATTACACCCTTGCTTACATTCTTGTTTAACACAGAGGTCTAAATTTAAGTTATATCTTCTCACAGGCCTTCCTGATCTACACTGTGGTGACTTGGCAGATAGGTGTGCTAGCCTGGGGTTGTGCTGATAACATCTGTAAGGTCCACAGGCAGCAGTGGATCTTAGATGGTACCCTCAGCAGAGGTGAAGCAAACAAGGTGGTTTGGTTAGAGGAGTGCAGGAAACCTTGTCCCCTCCCTGTAAGGGACACATGCCTTTCGATACCACCAAGTCTCGATCCGTACCAGAACTCAAGGCTGGTTTGTGTGAAACTGGTCTGTGTTTTAACTGCAATTTCTCCCAAACAGGATACTAGTCCACTACCAGTGTCTTCACTATTCCACCAGACAATTTTCCTCCTGCAGTGTCTGTAAAGCAGCTTGGTATAGAGTGATGGTGCTCAAACTTTTTAGTTTCAGAACCCCTTTATATTCTTAAAAATGGAAGATCCAAGAACATTTTTGTTTGTAGGTTGTATCAATATTTATCATATTTATCATATTGTAAATTAAATTGAGAAGTTTAAAAAGCATTAGTTTATTTTATAATCACATTAATAAATTAATTACATCAAAAAATATAGTGAGAAGACTGGTGTTAACATGTTTTGCAAATCTTTTGAATGTCTGGCTTAGTGAAAGACAGGATGGATTCTCCTTTCTGCTCTTGCAGTTAGTCTCTTTTAATGTGTCATTTTGATGAATGTGTATGAAGAAAAACCACTTTTTAGAATAGAATATGTAGTTGGAAAAGCGTATTTTTAATAGCCTTTTCAGATAATTGTGGACATTATTCTTTGATACTACACCAAAACTTGACAAGTGACACTTCCTTCAAGTTCACTGTAGTGTGGAATCTGAAACCAATTTGTTTCTGTAAAACACATTGGTCTCTCTTGCACTCTGGTTGGATTATGTAATACTATGTTAGCTGAATTATACAGGTCTTCTAAATGTTGACATATCTATATACTAATAAAAACCTAGGTGGCCCTTGCGCGTGACATCATCACAACATGGCTGCCACAAGACGGCCATGCACACAGTGGAGGCGGGGCCTGGCACCTGCTCTGTACAGTGAGCCCAGAAGTGAATGTACGCAGCATGGAGTAGGCGGGTCCTGGAGGAGGAGGAGGTGGGCAGTTGTGGGTGATCAGGCTGGCAGGGTAGGGCAGTTGTGGGCAATCAGGCCGGCAGGGGAGGGCAGTTGGGGGCAATCAGGCAGCAGAGGAGCAGTTAGGGGGCAATTAGGCTGGCAGGCAGAAGCGGTTAGGGGCAATCAGGCAGGCAGGCAAGTGGTTAGGAGCCAGCGGTCCTGAATTGTAAGAGTAATTTGATGGCTGACTGTGGGATTGGGCCTAAATCAGCAGTTGGACATTCCCTAAGAGGTCCCAGATTGGAGAGGGTGCAGGCCGGGCGGAGGGACACCCCCCTGCCCTGTGCATGAATTTAGTGCATTGAGCCACTAACCCTATATAATAAAAGGCTAATATGCAAATTGACCAAATAGTGTAACGACCAGTTGCTATGACATGCACTGACCATCGGGGGAAGATGCTCATTGCAGGAGCTGCCCCCTGGTAGTCAGTGTGCCAGAAGCAGAAGCCGGGCTCATGGCTGGCTAGTGCAGCAGCAGTGGTGGGAGCCTCTCCCACCTCCGCAGCAGCGCTATGGATGTCTGACTGACAGCTTAGGCCCGCTCCCTAAGCCAGCAGTCAGACATCCCCTGAGGGCTCTCGGATTGGGAGAGGGTGCAGGCCAGGCTGAGGGACTACAACCCTTCCCCCGCCCCCGAATTCATGAATTTTGTGCACTGGTTCTCTAGTTTTATTATATAACATCAAAAAATCACATTCTTTATTTCCACTGATCTCATTGGAAAAGTCTTTAACTATTTGGGAAACTGGGAAGCTCTTGGTGACAGATATACATTTTCCAAAATTTTACTTTTTGCCTGGATTTTATCATTGACCTCAACTACTATAAACTGTTTTCCTTGAATGAATAGAGTTGCTTCATTCCTTTTCAAGAAAACATCTGCCATATATCCAGATCTGAATAATCATCGTTTTCAAGTCCATGAGCCAGTGTCCCGAACCGGACGGATGCACAGGAGCTTTTCCCAGAGAGCAGCAGTGTTCTCTGTGCAAGAGCTGCCATGTACTGTCAGGTCTGGGCGTGAGAAAACTAATGCATGGCTTCGTCAAGGGCATTCTTCTGTGAAACTCGTCTGCTGCAATGCCTGATACAGAGACACCAGCGCTATATGGTTCCTGCTTGGGGGGAGAGAAGGAGCAGCAACTTTACCCCAGGCCTTTTGGGCCAACATCACTGTCAGTATAATAAAATAGGCTCATAATATCCTGGTACTATCATGACTTATTGGGTCACCCAATAGGGGGGGACCCTCAGGGTCTGTGGGATAACACTTTGAGAACCTATGGTGTGGGAGTCTGACTCTGGAGGCAAAGCCAGTGTGTGTATACTGACTGGCTCTGTCATTTTTATGCTGCCATGGGACCCGAGTGAGGCCACGTGTTCTTTCTAAGGCCTGTCTCCTCATCTGGAGAATGAAGACATGGCTTCTTCAACCATCTGTTGTGAGCACTAAATGGTAGAACTAATGAAATGGGCCTGTGTGGGGTTAGTACATAGCAGGTGCTAGAGAAGTTTCCTTTCCTTTGTTTCTTAGAACATTGGTTCTAGCCGAGCAGAGGTCTCTTGGCTGTTCTCTCACTTGCAGTGCCTTGAGGAAGGGGGAACAGAATGGACAGGAAGCAGCAGAACTTCCTGGGCTGTTTAAGCAGGGAGTTCTTAGGTTCTTTGGACCCATCAGTTCTATGTGGATGACAGTGTAGTTTGAGCTAAAGAGCCAGCTTCTAAGAAAATTAGCAATCTTCCTGTTGCACTCATCTTCTGGGCTTTGGACTCTTTATTAGTAATCCTGGTTTAGCCTCAGAACTCTAGGGTGCATGGAGGAGAAGGGGCCTTTCACAGCTAGAAAACCATCTCAAGGAAGAGGCAGCTTCTGCTGCAAGTGTGGGACAAGGTTTTCCCATCCAGAAAGATACTGGAACATGATTTTGTAACAGCCAAGTGAAACCCGAAATGCTCAAAACCCAGTTCTCTTCAAATTTTAAAAATGAACATTAATCTGACCGTGGTTTGAAGACTGTGGCCCAACTCCAAAAGAGGTCGACAGTTCCTGTCCAAGACAGATCCCATTGAGTCTTTAGTTATCATGTATTATCTTCCTTATTGCCCTGGGGATGAGGTTGGGGACATGCTATGAGATTGTAGCTTTCAGAAGAGGTTGTGGTTTTGACCTGCTGCAGCAGTTCTCAACCTGTGGGTCATGACCCCTTTGGCGGTTTAATGACCCTTTCACAGGGGTCGCCTAAGACCATTCTGCATATCAGATATTTACATGACGATTCATAACAGTAGCAAAATTAGAGTTATGAAGTAGCAACGAAAATAGTTTCATGGTTGGGGGTCACCACATGAGGAACTGTTTTAAAGGGTCAGAAGGTTGAGGACCACTGTGCTAGTGGATTCAGTGTCAAGCCTGGCATATTATTGTGTTCCAGGTCTTTCTGGGAGAGTTCTTGCCAGCTCAGTGGTGCCTGGTCCAGAGCTGCTGGCCAGGACTTTTCCAGGAGAAAAACAATGCCCTGATACCTGCAAGAATACATTCTGAGTGCAGTGGCCCAGTGTTTGAAATGGCCTTAGTTCTCTCTGCAGATCTTGGGTACTCAGGCTGAACATCCTTATTTTACTAATCTTTATTGGTAGCTAGACTTGGTATCATGTGTATACAAGCCCCGAATTTTAAAAAGCGTTGCACATGTATTAAGTTTTGTCCTGAAGAAGTCTCCCAGCAAGGTTCCCTGAGGCTCAGAGCACTCGGATGTGATGAGGGTAGCAGAGCTGCCTGGGTGACTGTACACTAAAGTGTTTAAATCGATGTCTTGTTAGGTTTTAATAGACTCTTTCTGTCCCCAAGATAGAAAGGACCCCTGCACCCAAGATGGATGAGGATCTCTGTTCTCCATCTCATGTGGTTCTGTGAAGTATGTGATGGTGGGCCTGGGGTGCAGGTGAACCCATCTCATATTGAAGTGACCAGTGTGGCAGAAGGGTGCTGGACTGCACTTTGCTGTTTGTCTTCTTAACGTTGTGACCCTGAGCAAGCCAGTTCACTTTGTTGAGCTTCAGCACCTTCATATGTAAACTCAGTCTTAGGATGCTTGCCCCTTATGTGCGGCAGCGGGTGGTTGGTTGTGCGGCTTCAGAGGAAGGGCCGAGAAGCCCTAAGATGGGGGGTTCAAGACAAGAGAACACTGAAGAGAAAAGGTGGAAGCCTGCAGGTAGAGGAGGACAGAGCCTGCCTGGGAGAGGACGAGGAGCCAGTCCCTTCTGGTGGCTGTGACGCTGGCTCTGAGGCGGACCACCTGCACTCGAGTACTCATTTCTCTATGTGTGACTTTGCTGTGCTTTCGTTTTGTCCTCTGAAAATAGGTGTCAAAATAACCTCCGCCACAGTACCTGCCTTAAGGATTGATTACATGGATAATAATAGGCCTGGTTTCTGACTATGCGGAATGCTCCGTCATGTTAGCTTTTACTACCGTCAGGACCACAGTAGGCTTTCCCCACATGTGACAATGTTTTGTTTCAGAGACATAACCAGATGTGTGCTGTAGCCAAAGCCTGGTAGCAACCACCTTATTTTAGAGCAGCCGTCATTTAGCAGGGTAGGTCCAAAGGAAGCCAGTCAGATAAGCGGGCACCTCAGTGCGGTCTATGAGTGTGACCCTCCAGGGGAGCTTTTATGTGAGATTCCTCTAGGCCCTTTGAAGAAAAGGGGCATATCCATGCTGTGAGTGTGCTGCTTGTGAAAAATTTACAACATGTTATTGGCAAAACTGTATTTCAAACATTACCTTGGTTACTTTGCTATGGGAAATAGGACAGAGAAAAGCAAAAGCAATACCTTACTTACATGTCTTGGATTATTCTATATTAGTTCTTAAAGAGATTATTTGGGTGTTTTCTTGAGCAAACAAGCATGTGCTGTTTCTACCTGGTTTACCTATTTTGTGAAGGTTGTAGGAGACATATTGTCAGGTGTGCGATTAGTGGACAGGGATTCAGAAGACCTGGGTCCCAGCTCTGCCACACCCTGCTGTTCAACCTCGGGCAAGTCACCTAACTTTTTTGGACCTCAGGTTTGAGACCTGAAAAGTGGAGAAGATGTTGGTCATCTTGCCTTGCTCACTTCACCTGGGGCATCATGAGGCTCAGTGAGAGAATCCGGGTAAATTGCTTTACAACCAAAATACAAGTATTAATAATGGCTGCTGGTAACCAAGTTCTGACCCTCCTAATGAAATATTTTCTTTCTCAGTGATGTTACAGCCTTTCGATTATGACCCCAATGAGAAAAGTAAACACAAGTTTATGGTTCAGTCTATGTTTGCACCAACTGACACTTCTGATATGGAAGCAGTAGTAAGTACTGAATGCTTCTTACTTTTTAGTATTCAATGATTAGGGACAGAATTGTGGGTGCATGCAGTTCGCAATGTGTTAGAATTGTTTTAAAGGGGAATGTTGTTTCCAGGGAGGTTTTTACTCTGACTACCTTTATGGTTTTCCTAAAAGCTTTGATTTTTTACATTTTATGTAACTCTCTAGAATACTGTTCTTTGACTTTTGTATCTCAGTTTGCCTCAGCAATTCCTTGTTCTGCTGGATTGTATCTTGAATGGTTTGTGGGTTCTCTTCCTTTCCTTCCATCTTGTGCCCTACAGAAAAGGGCACCTGCTCATTACCATGTCTCTCCTATCCTCCCACCCCCCAGAACTCAGGGGGATGTGAGCAAGGCGAATACTAAATGTCCTCTGCCCTTAAGAGCTTCCGCCCTGCTTGGTTCTGGTAGGCATGATTTTTTTTTTTCCTTTAGGTTCTTTCATTTTTTTTCTGCTTAAATGCATGTTTAATTTGGTAAAAATAAGATGACTTCATTTTCATAAAATAAAAGATACTATATTATTGATTTTGCTGGAGAAAGAGTGTAATGGAAATTCAAAGTAAGCTAGTTACACACTCAAATGAATGAGGAGGCCTTCTGGTGCTGTGAGTGTGACTCGTAATGTACAGAGCAGCTTCACCATCCATCGCACTGGCCAGGGCAGGTGTCTGGTCCTCACAGAGTGGGAAAGAAAGGCAGATTGCCTCACTCTATCCTGCCAACCCAAACTAAGAGACCGCAGCCATCCAAGGAAGTTTGGTTAGCTGTGACTCACACTGTCCTGTGGTTTTTCTCTCTCAGAGTTTGATACTGAGGGCTGTTTTAGGCACAGCTCACCTTTGTGTCTCAGAATCACCACACAGCCTTTTCTACTCATTTTGGAAAAGTAAACCAACTATCTTCATGTGTTTAACTTTGGGGCAGTAAATGGAGGAGAAGCCACTATTTGGGGGTTTGAGAGAGAGCAGTGATAATGAGCCATCGTCCTTTGCATAAGAACAATTATTGAGGCTACTTTCCCTTTTATTTCCTAGAACACGATGTGTCATTTAGTGTTAATTTGTGTAACCAAGGAAATGTATGGCAAATATGAAATAAGGGATATCTGAGAACATGTTCTATTTGGCTTTTGTTGCATGGCTTACTAAAGAGAGCATGGGCTTAGATGTGGAGCTGAGGTTTGCCTTTTACTAACACTGTGGCTTTGGGCAATTTCATTAACTCTCTTGAGGGTTTGGTCACCTGTAACATGGGATTAAAGACCTGGTTGATGGATTGTCGTGGGGTGAAATGTGCTCTGTGTAGAGCACCTGGCAGTGCCTGGCTGTTTCATCTGCCGTCACAGGTCAAGGTGAATCTCATTTCCTCATATGGTAATTTTTGTACCAGTTTTAAAGATGTTTATATGAAGAGTACATTGTAGAATTTTTGGAAATACAAAAATGAAAAGTTACCTGAAATTTGTTATACTTGACCTAACCACTGTTAATGAATGAAGCCTTGAGCTTTTTTATTTTATTTTAAAATAGCTTTCTTTTTATTTTGATATACAGAAAGTTGAAAAAACGGTACATTAACCACTCATATCACCTTTACCTAGAATCACCACTTAACATTTGCCACATCTACTCCATTCCTGTCATAAGCTTTCTTTTTTACTGAACCGCTTGAGGGTAAGGTGCAGACTTCACTCACTCCTAAATGCTTCAGAATACAGCCACATACTGTTATCACAGCCGAGGAGTTAACATGGATCGTATTGTCTAACAGAGAAACACACATTACAGTGTTTTTCAGTTGTTCCCTAATGACCGTTGGTTCTAGTCTAGTAGAGTAGCCTGGACCTTTTTAGTTTTTCATGACTGAATTTTTTAGAGTCCAGGCCAGTTGGCTTGTAGAATGTCCCACATTCTGGATTTGTCCAGTTGTTTCCTCGTGATTAAATTCAGGTCATATGTTTTGTGGCAAGAATATTCCATAGATGGTATCATGTATGTATCATTTCAGAAGGCATTTAATTCTGATTGTCCCTCTGTTGGTGACACTAAGTTGATTACTTGATTGCAATGATGATGGCCAACTCTCTCCAGGGTCAAAGCACATTTGCCCCTTGTGTTTAGTAACAAGGAGTCTGTGATGCACTAAGTAAACCGGTGCTTGGACTCAGCAGCAGTCCTCCTCCCAGAGGCCTTAGCATCCAATGATAGTCCTGCCTGATGCTCTGACATGTGTGCATGTTTGCACAGGAGCAGACTTAGAACATCAATGTTGCATCTTCACTTTCTGTGGATTTCCCATAACTGAAATGCTCCTCAGTGTCCTGTGAATAGCATGCTGCACCCTGGAGAAACTGCCAGGGTTTATTGGTAGTTCACACCCTGTTGTCTTCATTCTTGGTTCTTAGTACCTGTGTTGCTCCAGCTGCCCCGGCCTCTTAGTCCTGGGGCAGGGCTGGGGGAGTTCGTTCCTTTTTTGTATTGTAACCTTCCTGGTGGACTGGGCTACAGTTCTCAGAATCCCATCTTCCACTTCCAAAAGGAACAAGAGTAAACCAGGAGTGCACTGTCCCAGAACAGGGTTTAGCCAGGAAGCCGCCTGCACCAACAGACAGAGGGAGGAGGAGAGCAGCAGAGAAGGCTTGCTGGTTAATGTGCCCTGTTGATATTTGGCAGCATGGATCCCAAACCACACCCAGATAGGACATGCTTACTCTAAGGGGTGCACCCTGGAAAGGAGGTTTATTTTCTTAAGGGTCAAGGTTAGCCCTGGCCATCCAACCATCAGCCATGGTCTTCGGTCTTCTTTCTTCTAAGTGCTTCCCACAGACTAGCAGCAGGGGGGCATTGGTTGACTTTGAGGAGTTAGGCAGCAAGACTGGGATTTGCGAAGTGTAATAAATATTCAGGAAAGCTATTATATTTAATCTTGTCATGTTGAAAATATTGAAATCTCAGCAGACTTAATTTCTTTATTTGATATATATCAGGGCTTTCTCATTAAGAGTATTTTTCTGAAATTGTCAGTTATAGGAAGAAAATTATTCTTCCAGCAGCTTTATAATATCCTGATTATTAAATTTAAATTGTTTTAGTGGAAGGAGGCAAAACCGGAAGACCTTATGGATTCAAAACTTAGATGTGTGTTTGAATTGCCAGCAGAAAATGATAAACCAGTAAGTATATTTATAGTTAACAATAATTGAATGTTGCAAGCTGATACTTATTTGCATACCATCTCCTGCAAAACCAAGATTTAAGTTGACAAATTATTTTCCTCTTTCTGATGCATAAAAAAAAAACTTAAGTCGACGAATAAGTGGACCCCCACAAAATCAGCCTTTGAAAGACTTTCAGAGAGACAACGAATTGGAATAATTTTTCCCTGCAAAGTGCAGCCTGTTGGCTGAGGGAATGTTATAAATCCCAAAGAGCATCTTTGACTTGGCAGAGCTATAGGTCGCTCTTACATAGGGCTAAGCCTGCAGCAGGGAATAATTTGCCATTTATCAGGTGCTTGACGACAGGTGCTAAGCACGCAGGGTCTGTTGTTTCACAAAGAACCTAAAGGTTCTCCAGTCAGCTGTTGCCCTCAGCACCACCTCTCTATCCCGTAACCCCACTTTCCACTGCTGTCAAACTTGCTTTTAGAGGAGGGGTCTCCACTTCAGACTAACATATGGGCCCCATACTCTGCTGTGGGCTGTCCTGGACCATGTAGAATACCTGACGTCTGCCCACTAAATACTGGTAACTCTACCTAGTTGTGACAACCAAAAATATCTCCTGACATTGCCAAATGTGCCCCGCCATTGAGAATCCCCTGTGCTGTCTGAGGGTGAATCCAAGGAACAGCTTCTCCCAGGCCGCCGCTCACTTTTCTCTTTGTGTAAAACCGAGGGATTGGCCTGGCACGGTCCTTACTTGGTTCCAGTTGAAGGCAGAAGACTGAAATGCTAATATGAATTCCCTTCAACCTAGACAGAAAAACTTAAATTGTATTAAAAATACAATTTGAAGCATAGGCAGAGTATTAGCTATCCTGGCTGTTAATAGCTGAGACCTTCTGAGAACATTACCCATAATGACGTCCAGGAATGCTCTGGATCTGTGCCAGAACTACTTAGTATGTTCTTTCTGCACAGTCACTGACATGACCATTATTCTGTTTCTTTGAATTGCATATTATGTCCTGGGAAGGTCAGTTTTGGAAGTTATGAGACCTATATTCTGGTCCTAGCTCCAGCTCTGTGATACATTATTTATTAGTTTTGTAGATTGGGGCCTTGCCTTACAGGGCCTCACTCTTGTCATCTAGAAAATAAAGGTTGGAGTTAGATAGGTCAGTAGAGCTAGATGAGTAGTTAGTTCTACATTACTACTTGGAACCCCACCATCCAGGACAGCTCCCCTCAGTACACCTAAGTCTCTACACCATCTGCTCCCCATCCTGTCCTCCCCCCAGCCCTCTCCCCACAGCCCCCTACTGACACATCCCTAGTCAGTATCGAGATGATGCCATAACACAGGGAAACATAAAGGGGGGTGGGGGGGGGCATGTAGCTTTCCCAGATTGAAGTGTTGAGGACACTGCACTTATTCCACCTTCATCCCAGCGCCAAGCTCTGAGTTATGAACTAAATGCCCCCTGTGTCCTCCTTGGCCTCCCACTTGCCCAGCCAGTCCTAGATGTTCAGATCTTCCCAGTGACAGTAATTTGTGGGTAAGAGTTCCTGCACTTGTACAATTACCGCATGCTAATTTTTGCATGGTGGGAGTCTGATGGTACAATACATACAGACTTTTCCTCCTCCTCTGAAGCATTAGTCTCGGCTGGACTTCGTTATTTGCCCTTCTCCAGAATTTCTGGGGCCCAGTTGCTTTATATTATTAATATTAAGATACTAGATGAAACGATCCATTTTTAAACAAACGTGACATCTTACAGTGTGGATAAAAGGCTGCCATGTGTGGTGTTGCTGGGAGCTACTTTACTTTGCATAAAAAAGTCCTTTATTACATAGTTGGTGACACTTGGGCTTTCATTTATTTCTAAACAGCATGATGTAGAAATAAATAAAATTATATCCACAACTGCATCAAAGACAGAAACATCAACGGTGTCTAAATCTCTGAGCTCTTCTTTGGATGACACTGAAGTTAAGAAGGTGATGGAAGAATGTAAGAGGCTGCAAGGCGAAGTCCAGAGGCTGCGGGAAGAGAACAGACAGTTCAAGGTAACAGCATTTCCTTTTCTGATAATCTGAGAACGGGGACTTCTTTCCTAGGATCTTGGGGAGGGAAGTTGATAATCCCGTGAATTTGTAGGCTTGTTTGTATTTGCACACTTTTCTCACAGGGAGAAATTGCATAGCTTTCATCAGTTTCTCAAAGAACTTCCCCTCTCCCCCATCAAGAACCTGTGTCTATTTAAACTCTTGTCCCCTGGTGTAAAAACAACAACACAAAACCCCTTTCACCCTCCATTAGTGTAAAATGAATATTAGAGAGAAAAAATAAAGCAGCAGTGGTTATGTGAAATTTACAATTTTAAATCCCATTTCATCCCCACTGGAGGAGAATCTCTTTTTGAAGAGAGTAGATACTGATCTTTATACTCCATTTTAACGCAGGCATAATTCTGACTTTTGAAGATTCTAAATTAATCTGAACATAAAGCCCTTGTTACGCTATGAGCATGGCGATGAGGTTGGAGTTGTCAGAGTAGATGGAGATTGTGGAAGGAGAAACCCGTGTCCAGACATGGGCAAGATGGCTGGCATTGGTGCTGGAGGGTCAGGCTACACTGGGTGGTAGAGGAAGGGCGTGGGGCGGGGCGGGGGGACACTGTTCTCACCGCGGAGGCCTGTGGTGGTGTGGAAACAACTAGTCAGACTTGAACTAATTCTGAGTCTAGTGTGTGTTAATCACAGCATCTCCTGGACCCCTTTCCCAAAACACCTCTGCAGCCCCTTCCAGCTTTAAAAGTGTGTCTATTCTAGACACATAGAGAAGAAAACACTTCTGATCATTTGATCAGAGGAACTTTTGTTGCAGCTTAAATTTTGAGGCTGACCTATTCCCTTCATCTTGGTCGTGCCACCCAAGCATGTAATAGGTTTTCGCTGTCTAACTACCACAGCACTCGGTTCTCGTAACAAATTCGTTTCCGCCGACTCTTCTCTTTTATTCTGACAGTGTGGTCGGTCTAAAACTGTCAGTGCCTGGGAAGCGGCACTGTCTTCTTTCCCTGTAGAAGTCTTCATTGGCTTCGAGCCGTGGAATAAATTAGGAAGCTGACTTTTTACTCTTTGACTAAAAATCTAAGATACACCTAAAGCTCCTTCTTAAGTATATTTCTCTTTAGAAACAGAGTTCTGTGCCATTTAAAGTGATAAATAGGTAGAAATAGCTTCTATATAAACCCAATAAAATAAACGCTGTATTTTGCTGTGCCCATTTTTTTTAAGTTAATCGGATAACACTGCTCATTTATCACACTGTGCATCGATATTGGCTATGTCTCATGAGCAGAATATCTTTAAAATATTATCAGACCAATCTTGACATTAGAAGATTCTTTATCCTGCCTGGCACTGATGTCTTGTTTTGTGTTTTTTCATTCTTTTATTTGGCCAACAAATTTCCGGCTCTACCATGCACCCAGCACTGTGGGTACAAATGGGAGCAGTCCTGCCCTTGAGCAGTTACCTGAGAACAGGGATAGCAGAGAGACATAGACACCAACTTTGACATAGACTGACAAGCAGTCCCACAAGTACTTGGAGAGTCAGCTTGGTGGGCTGGCTGCTGCTTGTCTTCAGGACCTGATAGGCACTAGGTGGATGTGAAGGAATAAAAGGATAAGAAGAAGGGAAAGTGCAGCTGGTTTGTGGGTCCTGGGATGAGCAGATGGGTCGTTAGCCAGAGTTCTAGCTGCAGAGTATGGCTTGTGGTAGATAAGGAAGGCTTTGGTGCATGTCCTGTGTAGGGATGCAGGGCTGGCCTAGGACAGGGAAGAAGGGCCATTCCTTGTTGGTGAAGGAATGTAGCCAGATACCTTTATATATATATAGGAAAAGCAATGTTGCCTCTTCAGTGGAAAATCCATGCACCAAGTAGAAAATATTTGAGATGCATATATCAAGTTTAGTCACATTTTAATATTCCAAATTCATGTTATCTGAATAATGAGAATCCAGCAGTCTACATATAACTTATCAAATACCCACTCTGTACACAGCTCTGCATTGGCAAGCTTCCAGGTCCCCTACTTCCAAGTTTCTTGTGATTTTTATATTCCTGTCTTGAGAGGTGCCTATTATTTCAAAAACTGATGACTTCATAAGGAAGCCTGTTCAATAGAGGAAGGAAGGATAGGGGGTTTGGGGTTGGATGTAAGTGAAGAGGAGCAGCGGGGAGACATGGCCAAGTAAGTGGGTGTGTCCAGACTAGACCATCTTAAGAACTTTTTTCTATAAGTCATGGGGAACCAAGGTGTGCCCTGCTTGGATTTGTGGTGCAGAAATGTGTAGGATGTATGGAATACAAGAGGGGCTTCTGATATTTTTTAGTGGCCTCAAATCAGCCCCTTCCTAGGCTTCAAAATGAGGAAGTTGGACCACATCATGGGGTCTGAGTGTGGATGTGAAAGCCCCCTGCTAAGCTGTACAGCTGACTCTGCTTCTGGGATGCGGATTGTCTGAAATGTACATTTGCTCCCTCAGGAAGAAGATGGACTTCGGATGAGGAAGACGGCACAGAGCAACAGCCCCATTCCTGCACTGGCCACGGCAGGGAGGGAGGAGGGCCTCAGCACCCGGCTGCTCGCGCTGGTGGTCCTGTTCTTCATCGTTGGTGTCATCATAGGGAAGATCGCCTTGTAGAGGCAGCATGTGGAGGGGGGTCGATTGGATTGATGGATCCGCCATATCATGGGATTTAAATTTATCATAACCATGTATAAAAAGAAATTATGTATGATGACATCTCACAGGTCTTGCCTTTTAAATTACCCCTTCCTGCGCCTGCGAGTGCACCCATACACAAATGTAACACAATGTAACAATCTTAGAAAGATACAAATGCATAATACATGATGGGGAAAAGAATGACAAGGGAAGCCATGATTAAATGGTAATGGCATGTTGTAAATGTCATTTTAAACATCCGTAGCCTTGGTCCATGTCGCTGGTTACCTCTTTGAAAACATGACTCTCTTCCTTGCCTGGGTGCCGGCCTGGGAGCCAGAGCTCAGCGTGGTGGGGATACCATCTCTCCACAGTCAGCCCATGCTGCTCGCTTGCTCCCAGGCTTCTTGCCCGGGCCATCAGTTCCTTGGGACTGATGAGCAGAGTCAGCTGCCAAGAAGACTTGTGCTGGCGGCATGGGCAGGGTGCTGGACACGGGTGGGCATGGGCACCCACTGGCCCATACTTTGGAAGGAAAAGCCAGTGCTTTGTTCTCTTAAAGGGACCAAGCTAAATTCCTGTTGGTTCACGTCGTGTGATTGAACTGTATTCGGAGATGTTTAATGCATATTTAACTTATCTAATGTATTTCATCTCATGTTTTCTTGTCACAAGATTATAGTTAATGCTGTGGCCTAAAAATCACCTGTGCTACATAATGCTGCAGTCGAAGCTGGCATTATGGCCAGAGGGCTGTGGGCTCTGCCTATGCATATACAGACGTGTGGTTCATTTGAATGTTGGAGAACAGCAGCCAGGAAGTATTTTTCTGTGTAAAAAATTAACAACTATCAGAGGGAAGAAAATTCGTAGTAGCAACAGTAAACCCGATTGTACCCTTTTTAATGGAGAAGAGCAGCCGATCTTTTATATTGTTCTCTCACTGCCCACCCCTCAGCTAGCACTCACTTCCAGCACAGGAACCCCAAGCCTGGTCCTGCTCCGACCCTACAGGTCCAGCTGGAGATCAGGCAGTGAGTCAGGCAGCAGAGGGTTAGGCGAGGGATACAGCCGCCGGGGCAGGGAGGGTTGCGTGAGAGGCTCTGCAGGTAGTCCATCTAGCATGTGGTAACTGAGAGTTTGACTGTGGAATCATTTTATGCCGTAAAAGACCAACCCAATTCTGTTTGACTATGTAGCATCTTAAAAAGAAAAAAAGTAAAATAAATCCCCAAAATTCAGAGTTCGTTTGTCATTTTGTCATATTTGCTATATGCGGGGAATTATTATTTTTATCATCAACATTATTTTGTCATTGGAAGGTTGATTTTAAAATGTACTGTAGCCATGAGAAAATATATGTATAATTTCTCACACACACACACACACACACACACACACACACACACACACACACATTTGGTGTGTTGGCTTCACCTGCAAGTATAAAAATAAAATTGCTGAACATCGTAAGCCCAGGTCTCCCTTGCCCTTCCATTGCTTTGCCTGCCTCTCAGGGCAGAGAAACTTGCCCTCTGGGTTGAGAAGCCCTGCAGAAAAGACTAGTGGGAGGTACACTGAGATGCTCTAGTGTGCAAGTGGGTCTAAAAGACAGATTCATCACCAGGAAGACAGTTCTTAGAAGCCATGTACCCCAAGTCCTCTTCCCCCGAGTCTGGCTGGGCAGCATGGCCCGAGGTTCTGGCTCTGGTGACCCGGTCTGGACCTAGCCTGGAAATCGCGAGTCTGGTTAGTCAGTAACTTGCTGTCTTCACAATAAGGTCACTCTGCGTCCTGAGTATGTCCTGCACTTGTCGCGCCAGTTGTACTGAGCGGGCAGCCATGGAAGGCTGCCCAGTTGTAAATGAGTCTCCATAGTTTTTCCATGTGGGTCCTGGGAGTGAGCTGCGAGGCATGTGGACTGAAGTGTCAGGTGTGGGCCCACAGCAGACTAATCCTGTAGCCTCCCGTGCCTGGCCTTAGAGGGAATTGGAGTGGTTAGGAAGGCCGCAAATGTCCTGTGGCTCTGGAGCAGGGGCTGCACATTGCTCTTAAAGGACATGGCTGTGTGTTCCAGTAAAGCTTTATTCACAAAAGCCGTCTGTTGGATTTGGACTTTGAGGCTGCAGTTTGCTGGTGCCTCCCTAGGGTGACTGTGTTCTTAGAGTACCTGGGAAGCCTCTGTTGTGGGTCTTTGAACGTGACAGTGTTTTGTGGACATCTGGAAACAAGTATTTGGCTTCTTAAGAGTATGGGCATTTTGTTTGTAGCTAAAAATCAAAAATTTAAACCCAGAGTTGTCTCTTTTTTCCAATTAAACATCCTGTAAAATCTCCCTCTTAAGAGGTTCGAACTTGGGGAACATGTTACTTTGTGGGACTTTATGGCAGAGTGGGAGAAGGGAGTTCCGCAGTGAGGGTAGTGGCAGGGAGATTGGCTGTTTTCTGAATTGTCCTGGTCAGTAAAGAATGTGTCACAAACAACCGTGTAAGGGAGCCAGCTCTGCTAAGGTTCAGAGGCCACTTTAAGAGCCGTAACACTGAAGAGATTGGCCCTGGAGAAACATGCGCATTTCAGGGCCTTTTCTGGGAAGGGAAAACCGAGAATAAGGCAGAGACATGGATGTATGCGGATCTATCACGTGTTCTATCCTGAGAGGGTGGGAGTAAGAAAATGGGAATAAACTGTCACCGAATGAGGCTGACGTAGGTTGGGGTGCTGGCCAGGAACTGGACGCTGCAGGTTGGCAGGCCGAGGTTCCGTAGCACCTCAGAGCCCGGTGTCCTTGTTTTAGAAATACCTAGCATGCAGTTCGCAAGTACTGAGATGTAAGCAATAACAAAGTGCCACAAGTTTTTATTGATTGAATTTTTAAATGGATAATTTAAGCTCCCTTGGCACAATACAAAAATACCTCTTGAAGAGAGCAGACTAAAATTTGTAGGTATGAGGACCCGACTTTAAATTTTTCTCTCCTAGTTTGCATGTTTTCCCTCATTAGTCTTTCTAAACTGCTGGCACCAGCAGCAATAAATACTGATAAAATCAAAATTGATTTTTACCATTGGACAGTTTATACCTCGAGAGATGGCTTATACCTAGCTTATACCTGCGTAACACAAAAGGGGGAAAATGAAGAACCTCCAGTGATCCGTGTAAACCTAAATGCTTTCAAACAAATTCTAGGAACAGAATTGCTATCGAGAGATACCAGTGCTGGCGGTGGCGAGTCAGACAGAATTGAAGGCAGTGATAGCTCAGAGCTAAATAGGCTTTCAAATTAATTTGAAAACAAGCCGTGTGTGTGTGTGTGTGTGTGTGTGTGTGACATGTATCATATGTAAGTAGCTTCCCATTTTCCAATGGTGCCTATATTGTTTGCACACAAAATCTCTATATTTGCAAACTTTGAATCTATGCCAAAATGTAATACCATTTGTCATTTTCAGTTCCTTTTCTAGAGAACTGGCCCATTTACAAAGTTGTTGTTGTTTTTGGTGTGTTTGTGAAATTCTTGGTTTACAAGAGAAAAATAAGGAGAAAAATGGGACATGGGCTGCAAAGTCACCTGAACCCTGGAATGACCTTGACCTCTGAGACTGAGCTGGCAATGGCCTTGGATCCCAGAGCAGCCTCCCCGCCCCCCTTTCCTTTGAGCCCATCTGGCTGAAGGAGGTGCTGTAAAACTCTGGAATGAATCAAAAGTTAGGAGTCCTGCTGTTGCTGAAATGGAGTAGGACTTAATCCTTCCCTGAAGAGTGTGTGGGTGACTACAGTTCACAGTACGCAGATCCGATCAGGCCCTTGGGGCCCCCATGTACCCCATGTGAAGGGCCTGAGTCACTGGCACATTGTCTCAACCTCAGAGTCACACAGGTGACCTTGAGAAGGCTGTGGTGAGCTAACTCCCCATCTCACACGGGCGGTATACACCTTTATGCATCTGCCGCTCTCATACCCTACGTAGTTGCTTTACGAGAAAGTGGCTAGAGTCTGGACTTTCCTTCTGATGGTTTTTGCAACTGAATACATGTCAGACAGTGAAGAAATGGTTTCCATCTTCGCAATGCCTGCAGCCTCTGCCTCCTGCTCCTGGAAATTAGTCTGGGGCTTCAAGGAAGCAAATGAGCAGTCTGTCTTGGGAGGGATTGAGGAGGGTGGTGGCTCAAATTAACTGGGAGCCAGGACAGCTCATTAGAATGGGCGTCACAGGAGAGGCCTGCCAGGGTTAGGAAACAGCCAGCTGCTGGTCTCCGCTCTCCCGAATCAGGTTGCATTTCTCCGGGAAATCGCCAATGGGAGCCAGTAATAGCAGGCCCTGACCCGGAACATTGGCCCAGAGGCAAACTTGGGAGGCTGGGAAAGAAAATCTCAGGCCACATTCCCAAACCCTACTCCTTATCCGAGTTCCACTGGCAGCAGACTCAGCCTCCGAGAACATTAGTTGGAGCGTGTAAGGCCACCCCCAGCTCAGGTCGAGGGACTCAGACCTTCCTTTGAGGGGTTGCTTGACACCACTGACAAATAAGGTTTTGTTTTAATTTCTTTTCATTACAGAGATATTTTGAAAAAATTTAGAAGGCGTGTGCTCACATGCACGGCTGTGCATCATAGTTAAAAGTGAAACCGTGGAGGTGGATGAGAGGCTGCCCCATTAATGTAATTACTTCGGATTTTTTTCTTAATGGAATTAATTCATTAGAAAATGTTGGCATCCGATCCGTAGGAAAGGAAGACAAAGCTAGCAACAAAAATATAGCTATTATCTCACTTGCCATAAATATTTCCAATTATGATACCTTGGAATGCTGCCACGATATGGATTGCTTTGATTAAAAGATGTCAGCAGAATAAAACAGTACTGGGGGATAATAGTTTTCTGCTACTAGATAAATGCTAATGTTTATTTTTAAACCCGGAAACATTGATCCTGTGACAATGCCCCATTACAATGACTTTATTATCCCAGGGGGTTGATGTATATTTAATCATTTGGCTAATGGATGTGAGTGCTGTCCTGAGGCAGACTCACTGTCCTGCACACCCGCTTGCATTCTGAGGAGTGGCAGGAGCCCCCTGAACTGCTCAGGTGGGACTGTGGCTCCGGAGCAAGCCAGGTCTGGCTGAAACCAAACAGATTACCCTTTATTTTCTGTTTCCCTTCAGTAAACACCGACCAGGGGAGACAAATCAGCCATCTTAACACAGTTTCATTAAGGCTTCGTGCTAACAAGGACGCATTGCCTTTCGAGGTTGAAGCTGATGATCAATGAGCTTGCATGTTGCTCACCTTGATGCGGTGGCTTTCTCTGTAACACCCAAAGGGCTGGTTGCTTTGTCTGCATGCCCATCTTTCTCTAGGATTTCAGAAGTAAACTAATGTCACCTGCTACCCTCACGTCCAGCATTCATTTAGAAGCTTTTTCCCCCATTGACCCTTTTACTTGGAATCAAAGATCAGAATTGATTATCTAATTCTGAGACCACGTGGACAAGAACTGCTTCTTGCTTTTCCTCATTTACTTTATCATTCAGCAAACATTTATCAGTTCACCTTCTCTGTTAATTACCGTGGGAGATGCCAAGAAATTAATCAATGAGAGTGATTGGTTTGTGGTTTTCATTTATAAGCAATAAGGTGATCCAAGCTTATATGTAGATTAGAAAAATGCATTTTGCTCTCATTTCTGTTGGTAGTGTTTCCTCTTTAAAGACAGTTTATAAACTGCCATTTGGAATTTCCTATAAGAATCTCAGAATGGTCTATTTAAATGTTCCCTTCACCTCTCCTTTCAGAGCCCTTTGAGTCAAGAATTATTTTAGTACGTTCTGCAATCCTTCCTGCTTTACATCATTCTGTCTGTCTGGAGAGATCTCTGCAGCATGTTTTCATTGTGACTTCAATGTATAGTAACATTTGGGGAATTTAGTGTTTTAAGGATGTCTTAAGAATGCCTTAGATTGCATTTTTTTTCTTTGATGTATTTTAAGTTGTAATTCGTATTTGGACATGGGATTCATTTTAAAAGTTGATGCAGGAAAGGATTCTTCACCGTCATACATTCTGGTTATTTGTTGTGTTGGAGGTTTTCTGGCTGACGTGGCATTTGCCAGAGGGAAGGAGATGTATTTCCACTGTGTCCAAATCCAAAGAGACATGCACAGCGTGCTCTCACATGTTCTGTGGCAGCCTGAAGAAGCCTGCCCTGTCCAGTCAGAAACTTTTGTACTAGTAGTCTCTGTGTTATGTTCAATAAACTCTGCTCTGAACGTATTTAAAGGATACTTCAGTGTAAAATTATTTTGAATGGATGGCTTAAGAGCCTTGAGATGTGCTTTAGAGGACATTCTGGAGCCCATCACCACTCTTACACTGCTGTTTAGGAACAGAAAATTGGTTTAAATGAAAGATTATAGGTATTTTGTGCCAGAAAACAGATTTAAGAGATGGCTTAGATCAATGTCCTCATTTTTTCTGATGAGGAAACTCTTGCCCAGAGAGTCATAGCTTGGGGGCAGTCCTCATCCCACTCTTCCTGGGTGGGCCATCTGTCAGAGTGGAAAGGTGGGGTGGTCCCTGTCCCAAGCAACAGTTGACAGCTTCAGTGTCACAATGTTATCTTGTTGACACATTAGTGAAAAAATTTTAGCTTCTTTTGTCAAAGTACTACATGCAAATGGTAAGACTTCATGCAAGGCCAAGAGGCAGATAGTACAAAGTGAGCTTTTTTTCTAAGTTCAAACCCCCTTCCCTTTTCCAGAAACTGGAAACGGGGAACTGGTTTACATGTTTCTTTGTTTGACTCTCTCTAAGAGATCCTCTGAATACGTATGTCTGATTGCACACATGTCTGTGTGCACGTGTTGGTGTGCACACATTTGTCAGTGTGCACATGGACATTGCATTTTCCTGTAAGCGGCAGCACGCACTGCCCATCCTTGTGCTTTGACTTTGTACGTTAGAGATCATTTCATATCCATGTGTTTGCTCAGTGGCACTGTAGTTTTCCTCGGTGTGATGGGCCCATAACTCACTGAGCCAGCCCTCTACTGGGGGCATTTCTGTAAGTTTCTAGTCTTGCTGCTGCCAACACAGTTGTAGCAAACATCTCTATAAATGAGCAAGAATGTCAGACAATTCCTGGAAGTGGTTTAGTTTGTCATCCAGGGAGGGCGCACCTACTCCTGGTCCAGGACCACCAGCATCCCAGCCCTTCCTGCAGGCTGTGTTGTCTGCTTCCCGTGTCTTTGCTCACCTGAAGAAGGCATATGATTGCTTAGCTTTAATTTGCATTTTTTTTTTTTGCATGCGGTTGAGCTGCTTTCATATGAGTAAAGGCCATTTGAACACTCAGGAAGATGTGGGGTGAATAAGATCAGGGAAACAGGCTTTCCACACTCAGGGCTGATGACAGCAGCAGAAATGAAGGTTCTCAGGCATACTTGTGATGTGAGCACGGGGATCCATATTATTCTAGGAAGAGGGATCAAAGCAAAGGATATAGACATGGGTTGGGCAGAAGGAAATAAGTAGCCTCCACAGCCAACCCCTGGAGCTCCGACCTGTGCCCCGTACGAGCGAGCTCATCCAAATGCCTATGTCACACTGTGTGCAAGGGTCCTGTTGACTGGTGTTCACAGACAACACAAAAGAGGAGGCAGATTTGGGCATCTCAGACACTGGAGTTGCTGTAAGAGGGGCTGAAAATGGTGGTAATCTTTAAAGGGTTAAAATCAGGGCTGTGACAGAAGCATTTTCTGAACAATAGAAGGAGTTGTTCCAAAGAAATAACCACACTGACTAGCCATTTTCTGTTAGTGCATTCGAGGACAGACCTGCCCTCTGAGGATGTGCAGGGTTCTGTGACAGGTATGACATACCCCATGGGAAACCGGAAATACTCCAAAACTGCACTTCCTAGTTTTGTCTCTGTTTTCTTAGTAATGTTCGACCACTCAAGTCACTTCAGAGAAGAAAAGGAATAGTAAAAATTGGGAGAAACACAAAATCAGTGTTGGGACTTTTGGAAAAATGTACCTTTATGCTATTTCAAAAAAAGTGTTAGGGACGTGGGAAGGAAGGGCAGGTGTCCTACAGGTAAGCCAAGACCCAGGGTTATATTGCATCTCCCTCTGTGGGGTCACGCTGCTGTCCTAAAGGTGACTCCAAAACATAGACAGTATTTGCTGATGACAAAACCATCACAGAGTAGCCATGCAGTTCCTGTGTGAGGATAGTTGTACTAGGTATCTATACTAATAACAGAGGAATATGCAAATTTTCCAGGCCGGTGTCACAGTAATGACCGAACAGCAGGCTGCGTGGGTGACCAGGCTGGGACGGGGGGCAGTTGGAGGCAACCAGGCCAGCAGAGGGGGTAGTTGGGGGTGACCAGGCTGGCTGGGGGAGCAGTAAGGGGCGATCAGGCTGGGGGGGCAGTTTGGGGTGACCAGGCCGATTGGGGGGGCGGGTGTGGGCAACCAGGCTGGCAGGAAGCAGTTGGGGGTAACCAGGTAGTTGGGGGGGCACTGAGGGGCGACTAGGCTGGCAGGGGCAATCAGACTAGCAGGCAGAAGCAGTTAGGGGCAATCAGGCAGGCAGGCAGGTGAGCAGTTAGGAGCCAGCAGTCGGGGATTATGAGAGGGATGTCCGACTGCTGGTTTAGGCCCGATCCCAGATTGGGCCTAAACCGGCAGTCATATATCTCCCAAGGGGTCCTGGATTGGAGAGGGTGCAGGCTGGGCTGAGGGGACCCCCCCCCCCACACACACACACCCCTGTGCATTAATTTCGTGCACCAGGCCTTTAGTAAAAATGTAAAAATCAAGGTCAGAAGTCAGTCTGAGGATTTTAAAAACATCATTCACTGACTGCCAGCTTCCAAGTTGCCCTTAAGAAATCTAATGGCATTTTAATTCCTGATTCTTTAAAAAAAAATTTCTAGGGGAAATTCTTCAATTTTAATTTTCAACTTTCTTTTATTATATTTATAATTTATAATTTGCAAGGATTCTTTCCTTTCCAGTTACTATTATTTATTTACTAGAGGCCTGGTGCACAAATTCATGCACCAGTAGGGTCCCTCGGCCTAGCCTGCAGGTTTAGGCTGAAACTGGCTCTCCAACATCCCCTAAGGGGTCCCAGATTGCAAGAGGGCACAGGCCAGGCCGAGGGAACCCAACAGTGTATGACTGGGGCTGGGGAGGGATGCAGAGGTTGGCCAGCCAGAGAGGGACTGAAGGAGGGCTCCAGGGTGTGTCCGGCCCATCTCGCTCAGTCTCAATCAATCAGACCCCAGCAGCAAGCTAACCTATCAGTCGGAGTGTCTGCCCTTTGGTGGTCAGTGCATGTCATAGCGACTGGTTGACTGTCTGCCCTCTGGTGGTCAATGCACGTCATAATGAGTGGTTGAGTGGCTTTAGCATATTATTAGCATATTATGCTTTGATTGGTTAAACAGACGACTGGATGCTTAGCATATTAGGCTTTTATTATATCGGATGGCAACTTGATCTTGGTAGTTACATAATATTTTCTTTTCACTGAAGAAATTGTAGTTCCTACCCAGTTGGCATGGCTCAGTGGTTGACTGTTGACTTATGAACCAGAAGGTCATGGTTCGATTCCCAGTCAGGGTACATGCCCAGGTTGTGGGCTCAATCCCCAGTGTGGGGCATGGAGGAGGCAGCCAATCAATGATTCTCTCTCATCATTGATGTTTTTCTCTTTCTCCCTCTTCCTTCCTCTCTGAAATCAATAAAGAATTGTAGTTCTTGTGTTATTCTATAAGTTATTTGTTGTTCTATAAGAGGGACTGAAAAATTGTGGTGGTCTTTCCAAGTTTAACATTCTTTTCACCGAGAGTAATATAGTTATTGTTGCTGTATTGCTTGCATTATCTTCTACCTACTAAGCACTTTGAACTAGGTTGGTGTCTTTATCATTTTGGAGGCTTTCCTCTAATGCCTGTGACCTTGAATGTTCTTATGTAGAGTGAAGCACTAGCAAGCTGATGGGTACCTGTACAGATGGAGATGGTATATGAATGGTGGGTTTCTATAATACGCCTCCTAAGGACTTTCAGTATCTGTAGTTGGTCTGCCTGGGGCTCGTTTCTCTGCAGATGAATCGTGGTCACCATCTCTCAAGGAGGCCGTGCACCCACACTTGTATGTGTAGGGTTTTCTTAACTACCTCTATTTTTAGCTCAATTCCTTGGCCTGGAACAGTCTCCTAGTCCATAGAGCCCCTGGTTAAATTTCTGGTTTCTTACAGGGGTTAGAGACAGGATTTGGGGTAGAATGACTGTTGCATACTTTCAATGAGTCCTCCTATTTTCTGCTTCCCTGCTCCTCTGTTGTTCAGGGGCCTGGGGCTGCCACTGGAGAATGAGTGGACCTGCCTCAAGCTCTCCCTCTCAACCAGCACTTTTTTTCTGCTTTCTGTGATCTGCTGTCAATGATACGTTACCCATCAGCTTTCCAGAGTCCAGAATTTTGCTGATATCTCCTGCTGACTGTGTTCTCTTCTACTTTTGTGTTTATCCATGATTTGTGCCTTTTTAGTATGTTCCTGCAATTTAATGAGGCTTCAGAAGGAAGGAGAGGTAAAAGAATATGTTCCATTGGCCACGTTAGCCAGAAGTGTGGAACCTTCCTGGCACCCAGGAACCCAGTTCAATACCTGGCACATGTGGGTGTTCCATAAATATATGTGGGTCTTACTCAACTGACACGGTGAATTTCAACAGAAGTAATGACGATCTAAGTTTTTTTGCTTCTGTGTTTGCTCCTGAGGAATTAAAAATGACCAAATATAGGAATAAGAATAGTAGGTTATTAACCCCCGGGAGAGAAATACGATGTCACAGGGGGTGGGGGGCGGTTCTCTGTGTAAAGCCTTCCTCTTAGGACATGTGGTGGATTCCTCTTGAATCTGTTACTAGTGATGGACCTTCCAGGTGCTGGGGCTGGATGGATCCCAGAATCACCAGGTTGAGGCTCAGGGCCTTCCAGTCTCCCCCACATCACAGGTATGAGAAACCCGAGATAGACCCGTGGGGACCCCACATCAGGCTCTGTGGTCCTCTGTTCTAGGACGGCAGTTGGCCCAATGCCCTTCCTAAAGAACTTGGCACTCTGCAGCTCACAGTCTGAGTTCTGTTCTGCCCATCTTATAAAAAAATAAAAATAAAGAAGATAGAAACACCAAAATTCCAAGCCAGTATTTAGAGATTGTGGTTTTCACCTTGATGCCTGAGTTCTGAGCTTCCAACCAGTACCTGGCATTTATTCATTCAGCCAGTGTTTGCTGAGCTCCTGTTATGTGCCATCCACACATGGGTATAGTGGGGAGGAAGACAGACATGGCCACTATCCAGAACTCGTTCTAGAGGAGAGAGGCTGATGAGGAAAAAGGAAAGGAACGAAGGGGGACTTTCACTGACAAGTGCTGTGGGGGTGAAGATAAAAAGGGTGGGAAGGGGCTGAGTGGTGGTGGGGGGCGGTGGCAGAGCTTCCAGGAAGAGGCAGGGCCCATGCAGAGGCCCTGGGAGGGGTCAGGAAGTGATTAGGAGTGGCAGGGAGCCCCTGGCTGGGGTAGAGGTAGAGGGTGGAGGCGGAAGGGGGTCAGAGGAGGGTCTGTCTGGAAGCTTAGAAGGTTATTCTTTGAGTGTGAAGGCAGCTAATTTACTACTGTCCTCACTTCCACCCAGTGGGTCATGTGTGTGATAGGAACCTGGCCCTCGGTCACTAAGGTCACCAGCAGATTGGAGGCCCCTGCTGCCTGGGTCTGCCCTACAGATGGGTAGGCCCTTCCCCACAGGGCTGCACTAGTGGCCCTGAGGTGGCCCTGACTCGGTCCCTGTGGGAAGCTGCTGCCCCTTCCCTGCAGCTCCATCCTGTCTGAGTCACCCACCCCAGGAGACCAGGGCGCAGTGGCAGGGTCCCCATCACACCACTGCTAGCCGCTCTCCGCACCGCTGGGAGATTAAACACATTCGCTTAGAAAAAGCAAAGAAATAACTTCTTTTGATAACCAGCATCTGTTAGTTAATGGACCTCTGAGAGCTGTATACAATTTAAACTTTTTATTAAAAAGGAAAAAAAAAGCTCATTTACTCTCCTGGGAGCTTACGCGGTGAAATTATCAACTGCTCGGCGTTTTCCTTTTAACCGTGACTGAACATACAATGGAGAACATTAATTTTGTTTTGTTTTGTTCTGAACAAGAACTGTGGGTTTTACTTTCCTCTCTTTTGATTGAAGTCATCTGGGCTTGTATGTGGGGTAGCCAGACTCACGGTGGGAAGCCAAGAGGAGCCCCTGGGCCCCCCAAACCCACCCTCTTTATTTCAGGCCTGAGCCTGGAGCGACTGCAGGCCTTTCTCCAGCTGTAATGTTTTCTACCAGCACCAAGGGCTTCGGAAACAAGAAGCCCCGGAGGGGAGGGGCCTGGGTCCAGGTGGCTGCGCCAGGACCTTCTCTTCCTCAGAACAGCCTCCCAATTAGGTGGCTCACACCACGTCCCACAAATCAGTCCTGAATCACTTCCCCCAAATACGGTCAAGGAATCCCACCGCTGTCAAGGGACCGGAGCCCCCAGTGCCGGCCCAGAGCAGGCCCAGCTGCTGGTGGCCTCGTCCAGCCCTTTCTTCCTGAGCCTGACGTGGGCAAGAAGCAGCCACCCCTCACCCACGCTGTCGGGCTGCCTGCCAGGAGTGCTGTACCTATGGCGGCAGTGACCTCCTCACAGGTTTCCGTGTGCTGAGCTTCCCCTGAGTGCCAGGCACTGCCGGACCTGCTGGGAAAGGTCATGGTGCCTCAGTCCTTCCCTTTCCCATTCGCAGCGGAGGATCCAGAGTCAGTAAGCAGGACACAAGGCAAAAGGGTGATGGGATGGCTGGAAGACGGGAGCGAAGGAGGCTGCACTTGGGGGATGCTGCTGGCGGGTGTCATGAGGAAGTGACGTGTGGTCTCAGGCTTGAAAGGGAAAGAAAGAGTCAAGCTCAGAAGGATCTGGGGGAAGAGGTGTTAGGTAGAGAAGTAACATGTGCAGAGGCCCCGAGGCGGGGAACAGCTTGCTGTGATCCAGAGGAATAAGGAATGCAGGTGCACGCCCGGGTGGGGGAGGCAGGTGGGGCCGCGAAGACATCGGTGAGCAAGAAGCTGGGGTTTCTCCCGGAAGCCCTGAGCTTTAGCGAGGGCCGGCCACAGCGCGCCCCGAGGTGCACAGCGGCCACCGCCGGTCTCACCCTCTCTCCGCAAGACCCTGCATTTCTCTAGGATCACAGCCCCCTGGGTTGACTTTAATAACTTGGTGAGAGCATTTTTCAGACTGTTTAATTTTATTAAAACATTCAAATTTGATGATAAATGGTGGCATGATTGCCTCAAGCCTTAGATACAAGACTCACTCAGCCGGGGACACATTGTCGCCAACCCTCCCTCCTCCCACCGGGACCCCTCCACCCGATGCAGTCTGAGACCACAATAATTCTTTCTTGTGCTTTAGCAAATATGCCAGGAACACTCGTCACTCTCTGAGACCCACAGACAATATGAACTTGGTGGTGTGTGGGGTTTTTAAGAAGAATGGGTAGATCAGTTAGAGCAATTTCAGCAGTCTGATTGAACCCGCACAATCTAACGGAAGGACAAGGGCTTCCTTCTGAAAGCATCATTAGCCTCACAGACAATTGTTGTTCGAGATCCGTGACAAGAGCCAGAGATAGGACTCAGGCGGAGGAAGGAGGGGGCGCTTCGTGGGCATTGAGTCCCGGAAACCCTTGCGCCCACTAGGATGCCAGTGAATTTCACAATGTACAGACGCAGCCCTGGGCACACCGGCAGGCCTGGAGAGGCACCGCCTGTCCCCACCGTGGCAACAGCCTCCCGAGCAGAGGAGGACACGGGCGCAGGAGCATCTCCTCGCAGCCGCTCCCTGTCCGCTCCCTGGGGTGGTCCCAGAGACACATTTGGACTCTTTTCTCCCTCCTTGTCCGTGAGGCACGGGGAATCTTGAAAACAGAGAACACCTGTGCAGGGCTAATTACAGACGCGTGGTAGTGCCGATATCATTAGTATTAATTACTTTCCCAAGGCTGGGAGCACCGCTTTCCTCCCAGGACCTGTTCCCGGCGCCAGCCCAGCATGGTGGGGGCAAGGGCCGCTGCGTTCGTGGGCTCAGCTGGAACACGCTCCTGCGCCGGAGGCGGCATTTACCCCCACGCGTGGCGGCCTGCCTGGCAGAGCATGGGCAGGTGCACACCGACGCTCCCCGTCGGCATACGAGGAAGCTGAGTTTCCCCAAGGAGACAAGCCTCCTGCCAGAGAGCTGAGAACCGAGAGCCTGAGCGGCATCTGTAATCCACGTCTGAGTGTGTATTGCTAAATTCGAATTAATGATCTTTAAGGAACCTCCCTCGCATGGGCAGACCCGTGGCAGCGTCCCCTGCAGACCCTCACCCCCATTGCACAGAATCCCAAGGGTGGAGGAAATAAGGAGGGCCTCTGAGGTCCAGTCCCTGGTGCAGGTCCCCAAACTGCCCACGGAAGGTGGGAGCCAGTGTTCAAAACTCAAAGCAATGGACATTGCCCCAAGGCCCGTGGTCACAGTCGCTAACCGACCACAGTATGCACTCCGCAGGGGTGGCTGCTGCAAGCAGAGGCTAAGCCACCAAGACACAGGCTGAACTGACAATGGCAGAACAGGGAAGGAGATCAGGGAAGGAGTGGCCTTCCTCACAGGTAGGTGTGGGGTCTGCGCCAGACTGGAGTCCCCGGGGTCAGCCGGTCCCAATCTCATAGCTGCTGGAGGAAGGCCAGCCCAAGAATTAGGAGCAGAAAGGGGAGAGGGGCCACTGGAGGACAGCGTCTCCCACTGTTGAGTGGCTTCTGCAGCAGAGGCCCGTGCTGGGGGGGCTTGGAGAAGTCCCGGGCCGCCCCGTTACAGAGCACCAGGGGCGCTTGGTAAGACGTGGGGCGCTTCTCAGGGGTGTCCGGACTCGAGCCATCTGTGGGCCTTTGTCCGATGAAGAGCAGGCTTTGCCCGAGGGGGTCTTGCTCCACCTTGAAAAGTTCATATTCCACATGGGGGAGCCTGATGCCCAGAGGCAGGCACCCATTGGTGGCTGTGACATCCCGTTCCGTTCCCAGGGACCAGGCTTTGGGGCCCCCACAGCTGCTCGGCTCTGAGGCATTGAGCATGGCCGTGGTGACCTGGTCCATGGGGGTCACACGCGCCTCTGTGACCTGGAACACCAGCTCAGTACCACCGAGGACCTTGGTGGATGGTGTGCCCCTGGTGTAGCGGCCGGCTGCATAGACGGTGAAGGTGGGCTGCTGGCAGGCAGGGTCCGAGAAGTGGTGGTAGTACCCTTCCCAGGAGCGGTTGTGTCCATGGAAGGTGAAGAGCCTGGTGAGGAAGAGCACGGCGGGGCGCGCCTCGCACTCGGGGCTGACCCACTGGCCACCCAGGTGCAGGGGCAGGGCCACGGGGGCAGGCAGCACAGGAGGATGGTGCTCATCGGAGCGGGCAATGAGGCTGCAGGCTGGGCAGGGGTGAGCATGGTGCTGAAAAAGACACACAAAAGGCAGTGATTATCCCAGCGGGAGAAGTCGGGGTGCACTCTGGGATGGGGTGCCATGGGGCCTACTCAGTAGTCACCCATCACTCTTCACTCCCAGCCTCCAGCTCAACTCCCAGCCTACTTAGCTCTTCTTGGACCCTCTGGGCCTTTGCAGCTGCTGTCGCTTCTACCTGGGACCCCCCAGAGCATAGTTTGATCGGCTTCTCATCCTCTAGGACTCAGATCAAAGAGCAGCCTTAGGGAGACCTTGCCTGACCACCATGCCCGGGCCTCCTCGGGGACTTTCTAGTGCTCAGAGACCTGTCATTCCCCCCCCCACCCCCTTCTTTCCACCTGCCCTTCATTAGAGCGTAAGCTCTAGAAAGCCTGGACTGTCTCTGTGGCTGCTCTGTCTCTGTGGCTGCTCTGAAAGCCTGGCACAGTGCCTGGTCACAGCAAGAACAAATTTGCTGAGTGATGAAGGAATGGATGGATGAATGAGTGGATGAGAAATGGAATGGAGGTGCCCTCTGTCCTAGGATTTGACAGAAGTTGTTCTTTCCCACCCCCAGCCTGCTTGGTCCTAAAATTCGGCCGTTAAGGTTTATTGTGGTTTCCTTGCCAAGGAGACTCTCTCTACTCTTTCATGCTTCTAGGTGCCCCTGAGGGCCAGGAACTGTGCTAGCATGTCTCATGCAATGGTTACATGTTAGAGTAACAGAAGCTGAAACCCAGTGGACCAGGCGGCCAGCCAAGGGTGTGGCAGAGATGTGTTGAACCCTGTTTGTCAGACCCCTCCCCTTTCTATGCAGAAAGCCTCATGCCCCTCCCAGGAGTCTGGGTCTCCATTACCAGGTAGAGAAGAGAGACTGTGTCTCCAGAAATTTTACCTTGGAAGGTGAGCATCCTTCCTTCCACATCCTTGGAAAATGAACACAGCACCAAGGATGGGAATACTCCCGCCTGCCGCAGAGCCCGTGCTGAGGAGATGGCTGGGGCATTGCAGAGATGCAGAACACAGAGACGTCCATTGGGGTGTCATTTACAGTAGGGACAACCGGCCACCCCCATGGCGTCAGGTTCTTTGTGGCCTGGGCTATGAGTTTCCTCTCTCGTGGGCCTTATTGATGGTTTCCCTGCCTTATGGAGCCTCGGGAGCTGAGTTTACAGGGAACATGCCAACAACAACCAGATGCTAAACCGAATTGCAAGGGGAGTAGTCAGTCTCTGCTGCCCAGAGTTTAGTCCCGAGCATCGTTCTGAAAGGTGAATCTCCTTGGCACAGCCCCTTGTCGGCAGGGCTGGCGTGGGACTAGCACACCTGCGATTGCAGGGCAGGCAAGGGAGAGAAAGGGCTTCTTGGGGACTCAGCTGGGAAATCAACTTCTTTTTTTTTTCTTCTTCTTCTTCTTGCAAAAACAAGAGATTTTCACAGATTGCTGCTGGGTGATTTTCGTGCCAAACAAGTGGTGTCTGGGAGTGCTGATTTAGAAAGAAAATATTGGATGATGGGAAGTATTTTTCTTCTTTTTTGGATGACCACATTATAAGCTTATTATTTATTTCCACGGTGAATCTAAACTTGCCTTGATTTTCATAATGTAGAGAAGTAATTGGTTTTGATTTGAGGGGGTTTGACCCAGAGTACTTGAAGGTGCTTTGAAATACTAGTAAATGATGGCAAAAATGTTTGTGATGGGTAGTTAGTGGAGGGAGGGCATTGAAGTGCGGCTGGTGAGAGCTTGCTCTAACTTTGGCCTTTCCCCCGCATCCCAGCTGTTGTCATGCTGATATGTGTCTCCAGAACATAGGCATCACAGCGACATAATCCCAGGGCCCCCCTTCTCTCCAGAACGGAGCTGCCTTTTGCAGGCAGGACATTGGGGATGCTGGCTGCTAATTGGGGGCAAGCGGTTTTCTGTGGAGCAGAAACCAGTGGAGACCCTGGCGCACTTCTAAGAGAAGAGGGAGAAAAGGCACACCCTTCTCTGATTTCTTGAAAGGGGTGAAGAAAGGGACCCGCCTGTCAGTCTCCTGGGCGTCATTTGGCCGAGGCCCGGTTGCCTGTGTTCACAAACAAGCCTCCAGCTAGCCGAATGCACAGATGCAGGAGCCAGGCTCCTTCTGGTTCAAGCCTGTTCCATAAAGTTATTTCTCAAACAGCACATACCACTTCTAATTAACCCCCAGAGGGGACGCCAGGCTTGGATGCTTTTGGTTGAGTGCTGGCTGATTGATTAGGATTCTATATCCAGGCTATGAATTTTGGGATCAAATTGGTTTGAAATTAACTTCTAAAAATGTTCATGTTTACCATCTGGTTGGGTCGTGGGCAAGGCTTGGGCCCCAGAGAGCATAAGGTCACGACTGATTCGTTACTTAGGGATATATATGCTGCATCTCCTTCGAAATCAATCTTCCTTTTTTTCCAGAGAGGGGCCATTTAATTTAATGTCCCTGCATCTGGCACCACTCATCTTTGCAATTGCCATGGTGCGCTGCCTCTCAGTTACATTGCGGGTGGCACCGGCCTCACGGACTGGTCAGGCAGCAGAGGGCCAGAGGCTGACGGAGCCCGGCCTGGAAAGACACGAAATTGTCATTCTTGGCACCAGGGGTCCCTCCTCTGCGTGCAGGGTTTCCCTAAGGAGGTGGTGGAATCCAGTCATGACCCACCAGCGCCTTCTCCTAGGTGGGAGTGATGCCAGGTCGTCTAGAACATCGGCTGCCAAAAAGGGAATACTTTCGAGGTTATGGAAGAACTCGGGCTGATTTTCTTTTCTTTCTTTTATTTTATTTTATTTATTTTTTATTTTTTTTATTTTTATTTTTTTTTTACATTTTTTAAAATTACATAAAGCTTTACAAAGATTAGTACATA
>PVJC01003734.1:0-68267 GCA_004026665.1 Murina feae | reverse complement strand
TTTTTGTGATTTATCTCCTATAATTGATGCTGTTCCTTTAAGGCCTGGGGTTATCTTCTATAATTGATACACTGTTCCTTTAAGGCGGCCTTCTAACTACTAACGAAGCCTCCTCTGCTTCACCTCGCAGCGTCTATAATGAAACAATTGTTACTTTTACTGGTGAGGCCCGGGCTGCTGTGTCCTTCAGCTCCCGAGGATTCTATGATTGTTACATTGTTTCAAATGTTTCAAATCTGTGTTTCGCTAGAGCCAGTTTAAGTGGAGAGGCTGCAGCTTCACTTTCGCTCCTGCCGCAATGGAAAGGGCTGTTTAGTCAGGTCCGGGAGTGGCGGCCGCCATGTTGGTTGGGCTAATTTGCATACAGCCTCTCTGATTGGCTGGTGGGCGTGGCTTACCCTGTCTCGGAGAAACGGTTAATTTTAATATTTCGCTTTTATTAGTGTATATATATATATATATATATATATATATATATATATATATATTCACATAGAAACAAGTGTGGTAATATCCTGAGGGAAAGGGTATAGGGATTAGGTGGAAGGGTGGAGGCAAGCAAAATGAGGGGGAATGGAGACAGAAAGAGACTTTGCTTGGTACAATGGGAGCCACAATGCAGTGTACAAATGATGTTTTGCTGATTTGTAAACTTGAAACCTGTACTCCAATAAGTTTAATTAAAAATAAATAAGTAATTAATATGTAAAATAAATGCAGAAATAGTTTTATATAAAAACTAGGGGCCTGGTGCACGAAATTCATGCACAGATAGGTAGGGGAGGGGGAGGGCAGGCAGGAAGGTCCCTCAGCCCGACCTGCACCCTCTCCAATTCGGGAGACCTCAGGGAATGTGCTACTGATGGCTTGGGCCCACTCCACATGGTTCTCTGCTCTCTGCCAGGCCTATCTGCTCCACACCATGGGGATGGGCAAGCAGGCCCTGCTGGGTGCTGCCTGAGGGCTGATTGCCTGCTCCCTTTTTGTCCCACTTGCCTGCTCTCTAGTGGATGCTGCCAGCACCAAGCAGGCTGTTGCGGGGTCCCAATTGCACTCAGCTGGCCCTGCTGTGCGCTGCCTGCAGCCCCCACTTGTCTGCTCGGGGGTCATCATGGCAACCTCCCAGCAGGCCCTGCTGGGTGCTGCCTGCAGTCTGATTGCTCGCTGGGCTCCCATTGCCAGGGTACCACTGCTAGCATCCTGCCCCACTCACTGCTATGGGTGCTGCCATTTTGTCCCAGACTGATGGTTAATTTGCATATTACTCTTTTATTAGATAGGATTTCAGAAAGCACACAGAACCATAATTGTGCACATAATTAAAAATACCTTTACCACAAAAGGAACTTAGCATTGATGAAACTCCAAGTGATTATAATGAAGAAAAGTTATTTAAAATATATAAGCCTCTTCTGTGGACCAGTTGCTACTAAATATTTCACAAAAAATTTGACAAATTTGCTTATTGGACTTTTCATTTCTGCTCATATCAACACTACTTAAACTTTTATAGACAATAAACAATTTAATCTAATAAAAGAGTAATATGCAAATTAGCTATCACTATGAGACACCTAAGCCACTCCCACCAGCCAAGCTACACCTACCTGCCAATCAGAGCAGCTGTATGCAAATTAACCCAGCTAAGATGGCAGCCAGCAGCCACGGAGCTAGAGCAAACACAGGCTTCTGTTGCACCAGCGATGGAGGAAACTGCCTGCCTAGGCCGGCTGGGCCTCAGCTCAAAGCAACAGTGTTTCAATTATAAATGATAAATAAACCCCAGAAACCTGATTCTAGCCAGTCTCGTTGGGATGTTGGGTCAATGGGAGCTGTGGGAAGCCTGAAAACAGCCCCCAGCTCCTCACCCAGGATGGTCAGGCATGCCTATAGGGACCTGAACCCTGAAGGGACTGTGGGCAGCCTGAAGACAGTCCTCAGGTCCTCACCCAGGCTAGCGACTCCCCAGTGGGGTGAGGGTCCCCACTGGGGGGCTTGGCCAGCCTACAAACAGCCATCAGCCCCTCTCCCAGGCTGGCCAGGCATGCCAGCAGGTGGACATCCCCCAAGGGGTCCCAGAGAGAGAGAGGGCACAGGCCGGGCTGAGGGACCCCCCCAAGTGCACAAATTTTTGTGCACTGGGCTCCTAGTAGATAGTATAATAATAGAGAGCAGGAAAATTGTTCAAATAGCCTTTTTCTGTTAATCTTTGTTTTTCTTTGTTTTTCCAAGTAGTCCTTAGAGCAAAAGTCCATGAAGCAAAAATACCTGAATTATCAAAGTGCTATAAAAAGCTACAGAGATATATGAAGATTTAAAGCTAGACACTTAAAGTTTTAAGCATAAAATCTATGAAGACCAGTTAAAGAAACAAAAAGCCACACTGAATTTAAGATTCTGTGTTTTATTCTCTCCTTGCCTCCAGGACCAATTGAACTCAAGTCTAATTATAATACAGAGACAGAGGATGATATACTTCACTCATAGCAGAAAAAAAATCACACAAAACAAAAATATGGTTTAAAGTTCAACTTTAAGGGTGAATATCAGGTTAGGAAGATTTTTTATAAAATAAAAAGTTAAAAAGTGAACTATGACATTGTGAAGGTTAATATTTGTTTGGAAATGTTGAAAAAATGGATAGCACTGAAGTTGGCATTGGTTTTAATTTACATTTAGGTTTAAATGATCAGATTATTTGTTGACCTTTTGAATTTCATCCAGTTCTTAATATACTCCAAATATATCATCTTCATTGTCCTAGTTGTCATCTAAGTAAAATAATAAGGCTTGACTAGATGACTGATACAGGTTCTATCATATTCTGTTTTTCTCTTTGCAATGATAGTAATTGTTTTTCTATACTGTATAATGGCACTGTTTCTAATATCTTCACTTTTTTGGGTGTTTTTGTTGTTGTTTCTGGTGCTCTGAGGAACTGGGAATCACTTAAAATAATGGGCTTCAAACAGTTCAGACTTATTGTTGTGATTTATAGTTATTGTAACAACTAGAAACTAACAGTGGCTTCTTTAACTACTGGAAAACATTTTCATGGGCCACTTTGTAATTAATTATTATTAAGATATCATCTCTGCATGTCTTTGATTAAGATCCATTCTTTTGGTATTTTCAAAAGTGCTTCTACTGTTCTGCATAGCACAAGTGCTGCAGGGGGAAAGGGATACAAGAGAAAGAAATAGACATAAGCACTGAGTCAGCAAAAGGCTTGAGCCCACAGTATGCCTTAATGAGAGTGGTGAAACAAGAATGCAAAGCAGGTCTTCTGCTTATCAACCTGAAGCTACCACTCATCATCTGTGTTATAGCTGAGATCTCCCTCAAACTTACTGCCAAGAGAAGCCAGACAGCCTGGGTATCACTGCCATGGGCAAAGGTGATCCTTGCTCTGGAATTGAAATAGGACTATGGGTGTCTAAAGCTACATTTGGGAGGGTAGAGGCCTCAGCCTTCCCTGTTCTCCTTGCCTTTTCATTTGCTTTGTTTTCATATTCACCTGCGAATGTTCCCATTACTGTTCCTCAGTCATTGCAAAGCTACATTGCAAAGCTACATTGCAGAATTAGTTTCCCACCAAAGGGAAGCTGTGCATTCTTATACTTGTGTGAGGATAAAGATTAGAACAATGGGAAGATTATATGTCTCAAAATCCAAATTCTTTCTTTGACAAGTAATAGTTGTATAAGCTTAGGCAATAAGTTAAATTCCCTGAATTTTCTCTTTCATATCTATAAAAATGAAATATAAAAAGTCTTACTTTATTGGGTTGTTGTACATTTACAAAATGTAATACTATCTATACTAATAAAAGGGTAATATGCTAATTAGACCAGATCAACCAGACATCTTCTGGTCATCTGGTCCTTCTTCCAGACAAAACCACAGTGGTGGGGGCCAAGGCAGAGGCAGTTAGGGGCAATTAGGCCAGCAGGAGAGCAGTTAGGCGTGATCAGGCTGCAAGGGGAGAGTGGTTAGAGGTGATCAGGCTGGCAGGCAGGTGAGTGGTTAGGAGCCAGGGGTCCCAGATTGAGAGAGGGATGTCTGACTGCCAGTTCAGTTCAGGATCAGGCCTAAACCAGCAGTTGGACATCCCCTGAGGAGTCCCAGATTGGAGAGGATGTAGGCCAGGCTAAGGACCACCACATGAATTTGTGCACCGGGCCTCTAGTGCAGCTATAAAAAAGAACGATCTATTACCCTTTGAGACATCATGGAGGGACCTGGAAATGAAAATGCTAAGTGAAATAAACCAGTCAGAGAAAGATAAATATCACATGATCTCACTTATATGTGGAATCTAATAAACATAATAAACTGATGAATAAAATAGAGCCAGAAGCATGGAAATATAGAACAAACTGGTGAATCTCAGAGGGAAAGGCAGTAAGAGAATTACCAAAGAATTTATTTGCATATATTCATTACTTATGGACACTAACAATAGGTTGGTGAACACTTAGGTCAGGGCAAAGGAGAAAAATGGGGTAGATCTGAAGTACTCTCAACACTAAAAATTAAATAAATAAGTATGACTCTAGCATCCAAGAAAATGAATTAAAAATGTCTATAAAAAATGTCTGTAAAGAAACTTCCACAATGTCATTATGCAGAAGGCAATTGCTAACTAAATTCTTATTATTTTCATACTAATTTTTTGTAGACACTAGTGTAGAACTATCCATATCTGTAAGTTATTCCTACTTACACTTTTTTACATTTATTTAACTAGACAAGTCTTTTAATTGACTCATAAAGATGGTTTAAAATGCTGAAACTAATGGTTTATTCACACAAAGCTATAAATATTCATTGAGCTCCTAATATGTGCCGGCCTTGTGATCACAATTTTACCTGTGTTATTTCATTTTTCCCACTTTATAGTGAAAAATTGAGTCATAATACAGGTAAGCAAAATTTTCCAAGATCTTAAGCTAATTAATGGCAAAGCTAGAGCTTAAGATAAGGTGACCAGATGTCCCACTTTTGGCAGGACAGTCCTGATTTTTAACAATTTGTCCCTCATCCTGCGGCGTTTTAAAAAAGTCCCGATATTTGGAAAGAACGCATGACAAGCTAGGGAACGGCAGGAGAACGGGAAGGGAATATACAGTTTTCGGCAGCCATGTGGCTCTTTAGCCAGGATATGAGTTTTATATTATTTTTGTTAATTTTATAATGTTAAACTTTAATAATAGCAAATAATTGTTGAGAACTGATTATCGAGAACTGCTTATCAAAGTTCGCATTATTGATCAGTTGTTAGAATTCGACCACCATTGTTTGGACTCAATGAACAATGGCATTTTTTGGGGATTGGCAACGACGAAAACATTTTGTAACTGTCTCTCAGACGATACACATCGTACTGCGTGCTAGTAAGCTAGTTAAACAAGTGATGTCATTACAAATCAGCTATTTAGATAATTTAGGTAATTTATTTATTTATTTATTTATTTCATAAATACATAAATTTTCTTGAATTTAGCAGACAGTATTCATATTATTTATATTTTATAGTGGCGGCAAAAAGTCTAGTGCCAGCCTTGAAAGTGACACTTACAACTTACGTTACGGCAAATTCAGAGGAAAAATAATACAAGTTAGTATTGTTATTATTTAGAAAGAAATATAGGATTAAAATTAAATTAAAATAATAACGTGCTGTCCTTATCAGGAACTAATGCTGTGACTGAACGCGTTTTTTTCTATGGTAAATAAAGTGTGGACATTAGAAAAATCACAATTAAGTGTTGAGACTTTGAAAGCCATTTTATGTGTGAAATATAATTTAACAAATTCTTGTGAAAAATTTCATGACCTTTTAAACGACGATAGCAATCTACTAAAAAAAATTCACTCAAATGAGAGATATGCCAAAGAATAAAATAATACTATACATAATTTTTTTATTTATTATATTTGTAAATTATACTTATGTTGAAATTTTTAAAAATATATTACAATACTATTTTTGTGTTCTATGAAAAATTTTTTGCTCTATATAGACCAAATTTTTAATCAAGAACCCCCCCCAGTCAAGGTAGGGGAGGATGGGGGAAGGTCAAGAGGGGGGGGAAGAGACATATGTACTACTCTTTATAATATTTTATGTAATAATAATAAAAAAAGATACCCCCCAACACCCGGTCAATGGTGTCCCGCTTTACCAATGTTAAAATCGGGTCACCTTAGCTTAAGACCATGTATGCTTTAAATCTTTCTATTGTAAAGCCTTTGTCTGTGTCTGATATTGGGGTCCTAATAACAAGTGTAAGGATGCAGGGAAGAGAGAAATGAACAAATACATAACTGATAAATGGGAGGATAAGAGGTGGACAAGTTTATGGTTTAAAGGTAAGAGCTTAGTCACTACTATTATTGTATGGAATTGAATACTCACTCTTCACTTGCCACCTATATGACTTTTTAATTTTTTTCACATACTTTTATTGATTGCAGAGAGGAAGGGGAGAGGGAGAGAGAGAGAGAGAGAAACATTAATGATGAGAATTATTAATCTGCTGCTTCCTGCATGCTTCCTACTGGGGATCGAGCCCACAAGTGGGGCATAAGTCCTGATCGGGAATCAAATGGTAACCTCCCTGTTCATAAGTCTATACTCAACCACTGAGCCATACTGTCCAGCCTGCATCATGACTTTACTCCTCCCACTGCCCTCAGTTTTTAGTATTTTCCTCTGTAATATGAGCTTATTGGTAATGCCTCTACCTTGGGATTCTTGTGAGGGTTAAATGAAGTAAGATATCTGGTACACAGGAAACAATTAAACAATATTGGTTATATTTACCATGGGTGCAAAAAGAGGATGTTTAAGTGGTAGTGGAAAATATTCACCTACACATTACAAATTTGTTTGAGACACCTTGGTAATGAGACTGCATTAAGTGCAGGGTCACTACACTGTCAATCAACATTCACTTATATAGCAAGCACAGAGAACATGTAACATTAAACCTATTATTGATAAGTGTTCATCACAACCCAGACCTTTTGATGGGCTCTTTGTAAAACACAATCCCCCTAATCCTCACATAGACTAGTAAGGTACCTACTGTTGTGCTCATCTTACAGACAGAGATACTGATGAATGTAAAGGTACAGGGACATATCAGAATTACACATACATGCATATTACATTAGCAAAACCTAGAAAAACGTTCAACTTAGATTTATTTTACAATACCTTTTTCCACCTCTTAAGATTGCTTATTTCCGCTTTAAATACTGATAAAGATAGATGAGTCCCAAGGGCCTGTCACTGTCAGTGGTGCTAGAAGTGTGGCTGAGATTCTGCCATGTCTTGACTTTGGAAGTTCACATATTGTTTTGTTTTTGTTGTTGTTTACTTTTTAATATTTATACTTTTTCTGATATTTGAAGTGAATTAAAAGGTGCTTGACGGAACTTGAATATCTAAATTTCTCATTGCACTCAAACATTATGTGTTATTTAAAAATATTTCTAGTAGTTTTTAAATATTTCTAATATTCATTCAATAATTATTGAGAGAGAGCTTATTAATGGCAAATTAGTTTAAGGTAAATTTCTCCAAAACATAAATAAGGCATAGTGTTTTTAGATTGGCCTTGTAGATGTGTCCTACATTTATGAAATTTCTAACATCATTATATGTAACTATGTGTTCCAGAATCCATCTACATCATTGTAATTGAAGCAGAAAGTATATTAATAACATATATTATTAACATACAGGCTGGAGAAAAAGTAGATTTTAACTTCTTAGTATGAAAAATAATACAACCATTAATAAATAACAATATAAGAATAAACTATGTTTCACATGCTCACAACTGTAAACCTACTATTGCCCCAGCCTGTATATAACATATTAATATGTAACAGAACTCTCACAATGATCGAATCTATATCTCCTTTCAGAGAATTTATTTGAATATAACATGCATAAAAAACAATAGTTACATTATTGTTTCTCATTTTATGTCTTATATATGTTCATGTGAAATTAAAATAAAATACCTAGTTAAAACTCAGTGATTACAACAATGATTCAAGCATAATATTTTTCTAGAAATGTTTGATAAGTTGTTCTACTAGTTTCCAGTGAATAATAAATTTTGAATATTTCATTTTTTAAATTGAGGATGGTATACTATTGTAATCAAGTTTTCATCAAGTTTGTATTATGTGCCTTGACACCATATAAATATTATGATTTCATCACTTCTTGATGGATACTGTCAGCTTAATATGTGACATTCTCTGGTGGTCAGTAGGCTATCCTTTTTACAGCAAGGTTTATATTTTAGAATGCTGTTTTGGTGATTTACATTTTTCAAGAGTTTATATTTCCAATCTAATCATTTTTAAAAGTTAATTTATTGACAGCTGCGTAACTGCGTGATCAGTCTCTGTTTGATCCTGCCCAGCATGAAAAGCTTTTCATTAATCTATGTTTTAATCTAGGTAATGTGTGTCTTGATACTATAGCATTTGGAAATTTACACATTTATTAAGCAAAGACAAGAAGCAAGTTCAGGGCATTTCCTTCACTGTAAGGTGGAGCTACCAACTGGTTCAATGAGATTTGAAAATAAGTGAAAATAGCAGAATTCACTAAGGTATTTAGGAAATTTGACCTTACCTATTGCAGATTTTTAGAATCAATACAAAAACATGTAAATATAGAAAAAATGTTAAAATATTCCTTCTGGAAAATAACAATGCTTTGAAATTTAATGATTACCTGAAATACCAGTCCTCTTTTGTGTGACTGTGGCTTCTCTCATTATACTAAACCAGAAATTGAACTAGACTGCAAGGCATGGATAGGGGATCTTTGCGAGACCTGTCTTTTTGTAGGAAACTCTCTAAGCTCCAACAAATTGTTTCAATAGCTTAATCTTATTAGTTTAGAGAATATGATGTTCTCTGTCTCTCAGTACCAAAAAGAAAAAAAAAAAACCAGCATATTTGCTGAATCATATATCAGAGAAAATAGTTGTTAAAAATAATTCTTTTTTGAAGAATATATTCAGCTTCAATTGTATATCCTCAACTGGCCACATGCTGGTTTTCCCTCTGGTTTCTACCCTTTTAGCTTGCCCTTTGTCTTCTTCCTAGTTATAAAGAGAGCATTGCAGCCTCACATAATAACTTACAAGCTTTATAATAAATTACTGGAAGCCTTGGAGATATAACAAAGAGGACCATTTTTTCTTACACTGTCATAGGACCAATCATATCAGAAAGACGGGTGTGTGTGTGTGTGTGTGTGTGTGTGTGTGTGTGTGTGTGTGCATGTGTGTGTTTGCTAATTGTAGAATTTTTTGAAACAAGACATTTTTTCTTTGAAAATTATTGTATCGTTAATTTTTAATAACAAAATTACAGCATGTATTATGAGTACCTTGCAAATCTCTCCAAAGGGACAAGATAAAGCCAACATAGTTCAAAAGTTCAGATTCGAAGCTTCAAAGTGTAAGCCTGGAAGAAAGGAAATTCCTCTGGGAACACTATCATTTTCTTACATTCCCACCAATGCTTTGCTGGTTTGTTCTGAAGAACCATTTTCTACAGACCCCTCATTATAATTTCTGCTGCGACTAGCCACAGTAGCTTAAAGCATAGTGTTAAAAGACAAGGTATTTATCCATGTTGTCATTTTGCTTCTCTGTGGCCAAGGGGTTAGTCACTTTCTCAAGGGGCCAACTCTACCATTTCCTTTACTTTTGGGAAGGGAGGTTTTAGGAAAATGCCACTGTATGACCACAACTTATTTTTAAAAAGAATGTAATATATTCTTTAAAGAAAGAAAATTACCCAGAGATAATTTTAGCCAAAATTCAGTTATTTAATTCATGTTTGAGAGGTGACCTCACTTCAGAGCCAAATCAGAACTAGCAGTATCTCAACATGATGAAACACTAATGTCTTCATACAAGTGAGCCTTGTGGCCTGGCTGGGTGACAAGCATTTGATTGGCTTCTATTTTCACCAGCTTAAATCTACAAGCTGGAAAGTGACAGGAGAGTCTTTTCAGGAAACAAAACTGGTTAGGATGCATGAGGTCTGATGCTTGGCTCATGCAAGAAATCAATATAGTGAACTCAATATTAGTATTTCAAATATTTAAGTTAGAATGCTTAATTAAACCAATTACATTGCATTAAAATATAGAAATACCAAATAAGTACTTAGGACCTGATAATTTCTAAAGAAGAAATTTATCACATATTAAGACCGTCCATATTAGTTTCTTTAGATTAATTTATTTTTATTGAATCTCACTAACCACATAATATCACACATATCACCTCATTATTTTTGAGAGAAAACTTAAGAAATATATGTAAGTGTTATTTTTATGTTATGGACAAGAAAAACTGAGTCAAAATAGAATTAAGAAACATTGGCTGCTATTATATATTTAATGAATTTATTACCCAGAATTAAGTTCTTATCTGTCGTATTCTCAATCTACATTTTTCTCATTACACAATGAAGTTTGTGTATTTGGCATCTATATACAAGTTAATATATATTGATTTATTTGTATTTACTTACCAACAGTAATAAATTACTCATGAAAAACTGCATCGAGAAATATTGTTTTATGCCTTTAAAAAAAGAAAAAAGGTCCTTTATATTCTAAATGAATCTATTATTTATTGTCCACAATTTTCTCTTGATATCTTTACCACTCAAACTATAATTGACATGGATGAGTTGCTTCCATTAATATGAAAATCATTGTAATAGGGTTAAAAATCCTTACATAAAAGAAAAATATAGCAAATATTACAGAATGTTTTTTATATTGCTTTGATTACACAGAGGAAGAGAGAGGTAGAAACATCAATAATGAGAGAGAATCATTGATCGACTACCTTCTGCACACCTGCTACCAGGAATCCAGCCTGCAACCTGAACATGTGCCCCAACCAGGAATGGAACTGTGACATCCTGGTTCATAGGTCAATGCTCAATCCCTGAGCCACACTTACTGGGCAGAATGTTTGGATTTAAATATATTGAATCTAAAAACAACAGTTTGGATCGCCACTGCACACATCATCCCAGACTGGTCAGAAAGACAAAAGCCAGTGGGACTCCAAGCACCTGCAGATGACACCTGTGGGACCAGTTCTGTGGGGGAAAGGAGTACATCTCAGAACAGAGTCAACCAAGATGAGAGACTCAAGGCAGACCCAGCTTCTGGGTTAAGGAGTCCCTGGCCATTGAACAGTTGGCACAATGACATTGAAGTGGAGTCTCACTGGCAACAATTTGGAGGGTAGAACCCTCCCACAAATAGGACATCAACAATCAAGTCCCAATTATAAATGGAGAGCCCACATAATGCACACAAGGGGGCATTCCTAGAGCATCTAGCTCAGATGGACAGAGACTACACTGGACCCCTCAAGACACTCTCTAAATTATGTCAATCCACAAATACTGGCAAGCATAGCAGTTCATCTAATACATAGAAGCAAGCTAAAATGGGGAGACAAAGAAACAACCCCCAAATGAGAAAAGAAAAGGAATCTCCAGAAAAAGAACTAAATGAAATGGAGGTAATCAACCTATCAGACATAGAGTTCAAAGCAACAGTTATAAAGATACTTAAAGAACTTAATGCAAATTACAACAGCATGTGAAAGGAAATAGAGGGCATTAACAAGAACCAGACAGGATGATGAAAGGTATATCTGACATGAAGAACACATTGGAAAGGATTAAAAGTCAATTGGATGAAGCAGAGGACCAAATCAACATTTTGGAAGACCAGGTAGAAATAAATACCCATTTAGAGCAGAAAATGGAAAAATAAATATAAAAAGCAGAAAGATATCTTAAGGGAGCTCTGCAACAACATGAAATGTAACAACATCCACATTATAGGAAAACCAGAATGGGCAGAGAATGAGCAAGGAACAGAGAACCTATTTAAAGAAATAATGACCGGTTTGGCTCAGTGGATAGAGCGTCAGCCTGTGGACTGAAGGTCCCAGATTCGATTCCGGTCAAGGACATGTACCTTGGTTGTGGGCACATCCCCAGTAGGAAGTGTGCAGGAGGCAGCTGATTGATGTTTCTCTCTCATTGATGTTTCTAGCTCTCTATCCCTCTCCTTTCCTCTCTGTAAAAAATCAATAAAATATATATTTTTTAAAACAAAATAATGACTAAAAACTTCCTAAAATATGTGAAGGAAAATGTCACACAAGTTCAGGAGGCACCGAGAGTCCCAATTAAGACAAAGAAACCCAAACCTAGACACATAATTAAAATAACAAACATTAAAGACAAATAAAGCATCTTAAAAGCAGCAACAGAAAGAAAGAAAATTACATACAGAGTAGTTCCCATTAGAATTAAAACTGACTTCTCAAGAGAAACACTTCAGGCCAGAAGGGTATGGCATGAAGTACTTGAAGTCATGAAAACCAAAGACCTAAATCCAAGACTACTGTTTTCAGTGAGGCTATCATTTAAAATTGAAATGAAATAAAAAATTTTCCAGGTAATAAAAGGTAAAAGGGATACATTACCACTAAATCAGGAAAGCAAGAAATGTTAAAGGGACTGCTTTAAGAAAAAGAAAAGGACAGAGAAAGGATCATACCTATAAAGAAAATAAAAATAGCAATAAATAAATACCTATAATTAATAACCTTAAATGTAAATGCCTTAAATGCTTCAGTCAAAAGACACAGAGTGACTGAATGAATAAAAGGCATGACCCTTATATATGCTGTTTATAAGAGAACCACCTCAGAACATAAGATACATACAAATGGAATTTTTTTTAAAAGCTGGAGTAGCAATACTCATATCAGACAAAATAAACTTCAAAACAAAGGTGATAACAAGAGACAAAAAAAAAGGCCACTTTATAATACTAAAGGGAATGTTTCAATAATAAAATATATGCACCCAATATAGGAGCACCCAAGTACATTAAAAAGTCTGGATGGACTTTAAGAGAGATATTGACAGCAATACAGTCATAGTGTAGGACTTTTTAACATCCACCTGACATAACTGGATAGATCTTCCAGACAAAAATATTAACAAGAAAACAGAGGACTTAAGTGACACACTAGATAAGATGGATCTAACCAATATTTGCAGAACATTTCACCCCACTGCAACAGAGTACACATTCTTCTCAAGTGCACATGGAACATTATCAAAGATAGACCACATGTTAGGGCACAAAGCAAGTCTACACAAATTCAAGAAAATTGATATAATACCAACCATCTTCTCAGATCACAATGGCATGAAGTTAGATATCAACTATAATAAAAACAACTCAAATATATTCGAACACATGGAGGCTAAATAGGGTGTTGTTAAGCAATGAGTGGGTTACCAAGAGATCAAACAAGAAATTAAAAACATCCTAGAAACAAATGAAAATGAATACACAACCACCCAAAACCTAGAGGACACAGCAAAAGCAGTTCTGATAGGAAAGTGCATAGCATTACAATTCTACCACAAGAAACACAAAAAAGGACTAAGAAAATACCTAACTGTACAATTAAATAAACTAGAAAGAGAAGAGCAAGAAAAGCCCAGAGTAAGTAGAAGAAAGTAAATAATAAAGATCAAAGAGGAAATAAATGACATAGAATCTAAGAAAGCTATACAAAATATCAATAAATTCAAGAGCTGCTTCTTCGAAAAGATAAAAAAAGATTGATGAACCCCTAGCCAGACTCATCAAGAAACAAAAAGAGAGAACTCAAATCAGTAAAATCAGAAATGAAAGAGGCGATATAACAACAGACACCACAGAAATACAAAGGATTGTAAGCAAATGCTATGAACAACTATATGCCAACAATCTAGACAACCTGGGTGAAATGAAAAAATTCCTAGAAACATACAATCTTCCAAAACTCAATCAGGAAGAATCAGAAAACTGGAGCAGGCCAATAACAGTAGATGAAATAGAAGCAATAATTTACAAACTCCCAGCAAACAGAAGTCCTAGACCAGACGGATTTGCAGGTGAATTTTACCAAGCATTCAAAGAACTGACACTTATCCTCTTCAAACTATTCCAAAAAATTCAAGAGGAAGAAACACTTCCAAGTTCTTTTTATGAGGCTAGCACTATGCTAATTCCAAAACCAGATAAAGATGCTACAAAGAAAGAAAATTACAGGCCAATATCCCTAATGAAAACATACACTGAAATCCTCAACAAAATATTAGCAAATCAGATCCAGAAATATATTAAAAAGATCATATACCATGATCTGGTGGGATTTATTCCAGGGATGCAGGCTAGTACAATACATGCAAATCAATAAATGTGTTATATCACATAAACAAATTGAAAAATAAAAACCACATGATCATATCAATAGATGAGGAAAAGCAATGGACAAAATTCAGACCCTTTTTTGATAAACACTCTGTAAAGTGGGAATAGAGTCATCATACTTCAACATAATAAAGGCCATATATGACAAACGTATAGCCAACATAATACTCAATGGGCAAAAACTGAAAGCATTTCCCTTATGAACAGGAACAAGACAAGGATGTCCGCTTTAACCACTCTTATTCAACATAGCACTGGAAGTCCTAGCCACAGCAATCAGACAAGAAGAAGAGATGCAAGGCATCCAAATTGGAAGGGAGGAAGTAAAACTGTCATTATTTGCAGATTACATGATATTGTACATATAAAAAAGACTACTAGACTTAATAAATGAATTTGGCAAGGTAGCAGGATCAACATACACACATTGATGGCATTTTTATACACCAACTAGAGGCCCGGTGCACAAAAATTTGTGCACTCTGGCGGGGGGAGGGGGGCTCAGTCCGGCCTGTGCCCTCTCACAGTCTGGGACACCTCAGGGGATGTCCACCTGCTGGCTTATGTCCACTCCCCGGGAGATAGGGTCTAAGCTGGTAGTCAGACATCCTTCTGGCAGCCCGAGAGCCCTCAGGGGATGTCCACTTGCCAGCGGGCAGCAGGCCTAAGCTGCAATCGGATATCCTTGGAGCTGCAGAGGAGGCAGGAGAGGCTCCTACCACCACCACTGTACTGGCAGCCGTCAGCCTGGCTTGTGGCTGAGCAGAGCTCCCCCTGTGGGAGTGCACTGACCACCAGTGGGCAGCTCCTGCATTGAGCATCTGCACCCTGGTGGTCAGTGTGTGTCATAGTGACCAGTCATTCTCAGTCATTCTGCTGTTAGGGTCAATTTGCATGTTACCCTTTTATTATATAGGATAGAGGCCTGGTGCATGGGTGGGGGCTGGCTGGTTTGCCCTGAAGGATGTCCCAGATCAGGGTGGGGGTCCCACTAGGGTGCCTGGCCAGCCTGGATGAGTGGCTGATGGCTGTTTGCAGGCTAGCCACAGCCCTTTCAGGGTGGGAGTCTCCCCTGGGGTGCCTGGCCAGCCTGGGTAAGGGGAAGATGACTGTTTGCAGGCTTCCACAGCCTCTTCAGGATGGGGATCTCCCCTGGGATGCCTAGTAAGCCTGGGTGAGGGGCTGATGGCTGTTTACAGGCTGGCCAAGCCCCCCCAGCAGGAATCCTCACACCATGAGGGTGTGGCCAACCTGGGCGAGGGGCTGATGGCTATTTGTAGTTTGGGCATAGCCCCCAGTGAGGCTGGCTGGAAGCAGGTATCTGAGATTTATTTATCTTCTATAATTGAAACTTTGTTGCCTTGAGCAGAGGCCACAGCTGGCCTAGGCAGTGGCAAGTTTAGCTTCCTCCATAGCCAGGGCAAGCAAGCTTCCTGTTTGCTCTAGCTCTGTGGCTGCTGGCTGCCATCTTGGCTAGGTTAATTTGCATATAGCTCTCTGATTGACTGGTAGGCGTGGCTTGGCTGGTGGGCATGGCTTGGCTGGTGGGCGTGGCTTAGGTGTAGCAGAGTGATGCCTAATTTGCATATTACTGTTTTATTAGATTAGATAATGAACTCTCAGAAAGAGAAACTAAAAAAGCAATCCCATTCATCATTGCAAGAACAAAAGATAGAAATAAAGTTAACCAAGGAGGTAAAAGACCTATACTTAGAAAACTATAGGACACTGAAAAAAAAGAGGGAGATACAAACAAATAGAAGCATATATCATGTGCATAAATTGGAAGAATAAACATCATTAAAATGTCCATTCTACTCAAAGCAATCTACAGATTCAATGCAATCCCTATTAAAATACCAATGGCATATTCACAGAGCTAGAACAAACACTCCAAAAATTTATGTGAAACCATAAAAGACCCAAAATAACTTCAGCAATATTGAGAAAGAAGAAAGAAGGGATCACAATACCCGATATCAAACTATACCACAAAGTCATTACAACCAAAACAGGCTGATACTGGCACAAGAACAGGCATATAACCAAAGAATCAGAACACAGAACACATAAATTGACCCCACACCATATGGTCAATTTATACTTGACAAAGGAGGCAAGAACATACAGTGGAGTCAAGACAGTCTCTTCAACAAATGGTGCTGACAAAACTGGACAGACACATACAAAAAGATGAAATTAGACTATCAACTTACACCACACAAGAATAAAGTCAAGATGGATAAAAACGTAAAAGTAAGGCATGAAAATATAAAAACCTTATAAAGAACATTGGCAGTAAAATCTCAGACATCTCATGTAGTGATATGTTTACAGATAATTTCCTAAAGCAAAAAAAACTAAGGTGAAATTAAACAAATGGGATTACATTGAAATAAAAAGCTTCTCTACAGTAAAAGAAACCACCATAAAATTTAAAAGGGAACTCTGAAAGGGAGAACATATTTGCCAATTATACACTTGATAAGGGGTTAATATCCAAAAATATAAAGTACTCATACAACTCAACAAAAAGAAGACAAACAATTCAATTAAAAAATGGGCAGAAGACCCGAGTAGATATTTCTTCAAAGAAAACACACAAATGGCCCTGAGACACAGGAAAAAATGTTCAGGCACTAATCATCAGAGAAATGCAAATTGAAACCACAATGAGATATCACCTCACATCTGTCAGTTATCACCAATAAATCAACAAACAGCAAGTGCTGGCAAGGATGTGGGGAAAGGGAACACTAGTTCACTGCTGGTGGGAAAGCAGACTGGAGCAGCCATTATGGAAAACAGTATGGAGTTTCCTCAAAAAAATTAAAAATAAAACTTCCTCTTGACCCAGTGATCTCACTACTGGAAACATATCCCAAAGCCCTAATATACCAATCAGAAAGAATATATGCACCCCTATGTTCATAGCAGTGTCATACAATAGCTAAGATTTGGAAATAGCCCAAGTGCCCCTCAGTAAATCAATGGATAAAAAAAGCTGTAGAACATTTACACTATGGAATTCTACTCTGCTGTAAAAAAAGAGGGATCTCTTACTCTTTGGGACAGCATGGATTAACCTGGAAAAATATTATGCTATGTGAAATAAGCCAAACTGAGAAAGACAAATATCACATGATCTCACTTATTTGTGGAATCTAATGAACAAAAACAACTGACCAACAAAATAAGACCCAAAGCATGGAGGCATGGAAAAGACTGACATACTTCAATGTGTGGTTGAGGGCACATGAAGAGATAAACCAAAGAGCTTATATACTTACCATGGGCCCAGTGCACAAATTTGTGCACCTTGAAAGGGACCGTGGGCCGCAAGGCTGCAGTGGGCACAGGGCATGTCTTGGCCCATCCTCCGTGCCCCTGCCTGGCCCCTCCCACTGTGGTCCCCAGTCCTCTGTCTTCCAGCAGCCCTGCTCCCACCACTGCTGCTCCCATGTGCTGATGGTTCTGGCCCTGCTACACCCACTGATGGCATGGGCTGATTTGGGCCAGCGCCAGCAGTGGATGTGCGTGGGACCAACATTGGCAGCAGGTGCGAGTGCCAGATGGGACTGCAGTGCAGGGGAGCAAAGAACTTTCAGCAACCACCAGAGGCTCATCCTGATGACAGTGACTGGCACCCCACCTTTGTCTGGCACCCCACTCATCCGCTCCACCATTCTTCCACCACGGCCAATGTCCACCATGTTCCATACTCTGCCTCCTGCTGCCGACACCCACCATGTTGCACACTGTGCTGCCTGCTGCCGATGCCCACCATGTTCTGCATGCGCCCCCTGGTGGTCAGCGCACGTCATAGCGATCAGTTGTTTGGTTGGTCCGTCATTTGGTCTAGTTGCATATTAGCCTTTTATTATATGGGAGGCATAGATCAGGGGTATGGGCAATAGGGAGGTGAAGACCTGAGGGGGTGGATATGGCCTGGTAGGAGGGGAGGTAGGAGGGAGGAAATGGAGATATTTGTAATACTATCAACAATAAAATGCCCTAACCGGTTTGGCTCAGTGGATAGAGCATCAGCCTGTGGACTCAAGGGTCCCAGGTTCGATTCCGGTCAAGGGCATGTACCTTGGTTGTACATACCCAGTAGAGAATGTGCAGGAGACAGCTGATCGATGTTTCTCTCTTATCGATGTTTCTAACTCTCTATCCCTCTCCCTTCCTCTCTGTAAAAAAATCAATAAAATACATTAAAAAAACAATAAAAAATATATATTTATAAAAATCCAAAAGATTTTTCATTAAAAAAATGACTAAGTAATAAATTGAATTTGAAAAGGGTTCAGTTGCATAACGTCTATATAAACTAAATTTATATACCTAGGTTTAACTATCAATTTGGGCACTATTGAATTAACATAAGTTAGATTTTATATGTAGAATACATTAAAACATAAAGGATAAACACATATTTGGCAGGAATAAATGTTCCATTTTTTCTTTAAAATGAGCAAAATAAAAAGGCCATATAATGTGACTATATCAGGTGTGTGCTATGTAGTTTAGGTTGATAGATACATGATAGTTCGGAAAGGTGAAATGAAAATTATAACATTTACATTTTTGCATGTGGTTTATAGTTCAAAAGATCTCTTTTGGGGGACAAATTATTGAGTAAAACTTAGAGATGACAGATTCAGTTAAGATCCTATTAACTTGATTCAACTCAACATATGAGGTGTACTAGGCCCTTAGCAATTGCTGAGTGTGCAGCAAAGGGTGCCTATGGCAGATAGTGCAGAGGTGAGCAGGACCTAACCTGGCAATTCAATCACAAGGCTGATTAACTGGTTTAATGTATATACTCATTGGCCCTAGCTAGTTTGGCTCAGTAGATAGAGAATTGGCTTGCAAACTGAAGGATCCCAGGTTCAATTTTGGTCAAGAGCACATGTCCAGATTGCGGGCTCAATATCCAGTAGGGGCCATGCAAGAGGCAGCCAATCAATGACACCCTCTCATCACTGATGTCTCTCTCTCTCTCCCTCTCCCTTCCTCTCTGAAATAAAATAAAATAAAATAAAATAAAATAAAATAAAATAAAATAAAATAAAATAAAATAAAATAAAATAAAATAAAATAAAATAAAATATAAATCCTATATAATAAAAGGGCAATATGCAAATTGACCCTAACAGCAGAACAACTGGGAATGAGTTGTCACTATGACACACACTGACCACCAGGGTCAGACACTCAATGCAGGAGCTGACCCCTGGTGGTCAGTGTGCTCCCACAGGGGAAGCTCTGCTCAGCCACAGGCCAGGCTGATGGCTGCCAGCACAGCGGTGATGGCGGGAACCTCTCCCACCTCCTCAGCAGCACTAAGGATGTCGGATGGCAGCTTAGCCCTGATCCCCGCTGGCAAGTGGATATCCCCCAAGGGCTCCCAGGCTGCCAGAGGAATGTCTGACTGCCAACTTATGCCCAATACTCTGGGGAGCAGGCCTAAGCCAGCAGGTGGACATCCTCCAAAGGGTCCCAGACTGCGAAAGGGCACAGGCCAAGCTGAGGGACACCCCCCTCTCCGAGTGCACATATATACTCAGTGAACTTTTTTTGACCATAGAATGCATGCTCTGATAACTTCACCATTTAGTATCTGAGACTTAGGTTTCCCAAATAACTTTAATTAAGATTATATTGTTCTTCTTTCCAACTTTAACTCAAAAGACCCAAAAGAACAAAGCCTAATATATTAACAAATACTGTAAGAAAATTGCTGGATAAACTCTCTTTTTTACCCAATGAGATATAAAACAAAAACTTAGTTTTTTGTAGCCTTCACAGAAATATAAACTTGATTGAATCCCATTTCTACAAAGCATATTGTAATTAGAAATGACCCATATTTCACTACCTGCCATTCAAAAAGAATCTTTATCTGGTGATTTTCTTTACGAAAATCGGTTGTTGAAAAATATATTTTAAAGTCTATTCATTAACCTGGAAAGTAGTCTGGTTTCTGGGTGTTTCTGATTTCCAAGTGGTTTTCAATATATAGTGAAGTGTTAATTATATTTCATTAGTAGTAAGGATCATGACTGAGGCTCTTTCTTTGTACACATTCATGAACATATGTTCATATATGCACATATGTTATGTACATAAATGTAAGTGATGCTTCTTATATTAAGAATGACTAAGAGCAAAATAGCATACTCAACTACTAATACATCAGATAAGAAAACTTGCTATTCATGGGTTTTTTTGTGTTTTTTTTTACTTTTTCTTTTCCTTAAAGTTTTATTAACAGCTCTTTAGTTTTATTTGCCTCATTTTACAAGAAGATAAGTTGAGACACGAGTTCAACTTTTCAAAGTGTAAAATTTGTATTTCTTCAAGCTAGGGCTTTCTTCCTCCATTTATTCTTCCATTCACACCTAAACTCTGCCTATTCCCAATGACAAAATCTTTGACCAAATACTAGCAATTTAGTGGGCAATATGTTTCAGTAGTCCACTGAAAATTATATCCTTATCTATTTCTTGCCTGCGGGGGGGGGGGGGGGGGCGGGTGCAGTTATCTACACAATTTTTGCCTACATCTTATCAACAAGGCTGAAAATAAACATTAAAAAATCCTTCAGTAAAAAAATCATTGCAGAATTCAAATCAGTACATGTAACATTACATTAAGAACACCACAAAAAGAATAATTATAATATTCATAGTATTATTTAACTTAATGATTAATGTATAGCCTATAGTTACAACTTCAATAAAGAAAAAAAAAAGTCTATCTTGTTTTCATATGCATTGGACACCATATTTCAGCATGCCCAACAATGAACACCTTGTCTATTAACTACAGCTCTAAAATACATGACATGCCATTTTCTAAATATTAGATTTCAAAATTTAATGTAATAATAAACATTTACTGAGTTCTAACTATGATGAGACCTTTTGCTAGGAACATAATGAATAAGATAATAAAAGATGAATTGACATTGCCTCACCCTACCCATCCCAGAGTGCTCCCAGTCTAGCTCAAGATTTAATAGACAATATTATCTTGTAGTGAGGCTTTCACTGAATTTGTTAAGAGTAGATTGGGGGAAAGGGTATGGCAAAACCAAGAGAAAGCACATACTAAAACTATGAATTTAGGATGAGTAATGTCAGTATAAGAAGTTTTAAGGCTCTCTCCAGCAGCTAACAGACAAAATTCCATAACACTTTTATTTTTAAATTTTGATGATTCTCTTAACACATATCATAATTTCCCTTTCTAGGAAAGTCTTTCTTGCATGGATTATCCTTTTCATAATCATATAGCAAAAAAAGTTTTAAAAATTAGTAGCAATATTGAAAAAAGAAACTATAATAAACGGCCCCTTTTGGGATACATTAATACTGGTTGCAAAATTTTTGAAATTATTTTTAAGCCTTTCAAGATTGTTTTTGTAGTTCTTTTGTTTTGTCTTGTTTGTATTCTATTATTTGGAGTAGGAGGAATGTTTGGTAAACAGCTGACCAGAAACTATTATAATATTCTCACCAATTAACTAATTTGAACTTCAAAAAATAGGTATTATATTTAACCTGGGATTGCAGATTAGAGACTTAACTTGCACCTAGTTAAGCAGAGGAGCCTGAATGATTGTAACACAGGCGATCTGGTGACTGAGCTCATGTTGTTTAAAAGCTTTGTTGTTTATTTAATTTCCTCTGACAAGTCCTCTGTAATGTTCCAGGGACCTCCTTGATACTGCATTTGCTTTTTATGACTTTCATTGTAAATTTCATTTTCTATATCCCTGCAATTCTGTTGCTTGAAATATGCCTTTTTATTTAGCCTTTGGAAATATCTATTCTTAGAAATGTTTTTGGCCTCTCTCCCCAGCTATTGGTAGCCCTTCAAGAACTTTGTGGGATGGTAATGGTTTACTACAGTTGGCTAAATAACACCATGCACAAAACAAAAGTAGTGCATAGACTAAGGAAGCTAAGCTATGTCTTCATCTTCCCATCTTTCAACAGTCTGTCCTCATTCTGCATGAGGCTTTTTAAAATGAAAAATGAAGTTAAATCCCCATGTCATAGTAATAGTACCCCATGGGAAAGAACAACAAATGGAATGCAAAACATGGTTTAATATGACTTTGTATCTTATTATGTAACTAGAGGCCCAGTGCACGAATTCGTGCAAGGGTGGGGACCCTAGGCCTGGCTGCCAATCAGGGCTGATCAGGGCCTGGGCCAATTGGGACCTGTTGGATGGGGAAAGGGACTGTGGGCTGATTGGGGCTTACTGGCCAAGGGGAGAGATGGGGTATGGGAGGAGCACCCTGCCACTAAATGGCTCTTTGCCTCCCTTCCTTCTTTCCTCACCATCGTGCCACCACGGCAGGCTGATCAGGGCCTGCTGGCCAGGGGAAGGGACAGGGGTGGGAAGCTGTCTGCTGGCCCCAAGGAGGGAGCTTGGCCTTGCCCCCCTTCTGGGAAAAGAGCCACATCTGCCACCACCCACCTCCAGTTCCCTACCCTAGCCCAGGGACAAAGGCCCCAGTGGGGTCAGGAAAGGAGGTGACAGTCACCAGGCCAGACGCATAAAGAACAGATGCCAGATGCTGATGCTGCTGGCTGGCCACGAGAGGTTGACTTGAGAGCAACTGACCACCAGGGGGCAGCTTCTGCATTGAGCATCTGCCCCTTGGTGGTCAGTGTGCATCATAGCAACTGGTTGACCGATTGTTCCAGTCATTCTGGTCGTTCGGTGCTAAAGGTCACTTAGGCTTTTGTATATAGAGATGTAGAAGAAAAGCAGTGATATAGAGATGACATTGTTCTTTAGTTGACAGTAACTGCTTGTTCTGCACATGTGTCCTTGGCTTTTTGCTACAATTCACATCACTCCTCCTGAGAGTGCCCAGACCACAGGCTGGAAATGACTGGTGCAACCATTGTTATTTCATCTCTTTTTATCATCTAGTGTCAGTTTGACATTTCATATAACTGTGACAATGATATCAAAGTTGTTGTATTTTCTTTCTTTCCTAATTTACTTTTGCCAGAAACCATTACTCTTTATCTTGAAAAGTATCTTCTGATTTATATTATTTGTAAATTATGCCCTTTAACCACAGTTATTTTATCACTCTGATTATAAAATTATCAATAATTTGTGAAATCCACATATGTAGGGTTTCCCCAAAAATGTATACACAACTTTAAATAATTACAAAAGCAGTGCTTATTAAAATATATAGTTTTCAAAAATTGAGCTATAAGCTGTTAAAGTGTATATACATTTTTGGACAATCTGTGTTTTAAATCAATTTTCTTAATATTTAAAATAGAAAATTAATGTTTTCAAACCGTACCTCCAAAACTGTCTTTAGAGGCATATTTTAAATTATATACATATGTTAATTATGCAAATTAAAGCATGATTTAACTATGATATAGATGTAACTACAATTCAAATATGCTAGATTAATGATTATAAAATACATTCCTAAAGTGGGCAGGTGAGAAATGGGCACATAAGTGTCTTGTCTACCACTGAATTAAAATTTTTGAAAAGAAACTTAACCCACTGTTAGGGTCAAAGTATGTTATTTTTTCATAATATTTTGAAAGTTCATAGAGAATACAAACTGGCAATATGTCACCAATAACTAATCTGAAGGCTCACCTGATAAAATCTGAAAGAAAAGAGTAGAAATTTGAAAATGCAATTAGTCAACGTGACAGCATGCAGAACAGACATTTTCCAGGCAGATGAAACATGGAACTATATTGAACTGGAGAACTATCTACATGCTATTTTAGAGATTATATTCCAATATCTCATACTGTTAGGTCATTATTATCTCCACTAATAAAAGAGAAACATCCAAATTGACCATCCCTCCGCTACACCCACCAGCCAATTAGAGCGAGCATGCAAATTAACCCAATAAAGATGGTGGTCAATTTGCATACACAGGCATGGAGTGAAGTCTGAAGACAGCATAGAAGGAAGCCAAGCACTGCAGAAGAGAGTGAAGCTGTGGAGAAGCAAGTGGGGCTGTGGAGATGGGAGGGAAGCAAGTGGGGCAGTGGAGCCATGAGCACTTTTTCCTAATTCTTTACAAAGATTCCTTCTCTGCTTCACTCAGGCTGCAGTAATCCACTCCAGCCACAAGAAGCCACTCTGGCTACAGGCATCTTCCTGCAGCAGGTCTCTAGTCCTATATAATAAAAGAGTAATATGAAAATTGACCATCACTCCAACACACAAGATGGCTTCCCCCATGTGGACTCAAGATGGCCACCACAAGATGGCTGGCAAGGGAGAGCAGTTGGGAGGGACCAGGCCAGCAGTTAGGGGCAGTTAGGGGCAACCAGATCAGCAGGGGAGGGCAGTTAGAGGCAATTGGGCTGGCAGGGGAGCAATTAGGCATCAATCAGGATGGCAGGGGAGTGGTTAGGAGGTGATCAGGCTGGTAGCAGGCGAGCAGTTGGGAGCCAGCATGTTCAGGCCTAAACAGGCAGTCGGACATCCCTCAAGGGGTCCCAGATTGGGGAGGGTTCAGGGTGGTCTGAGAGACATAACCCCGTGCATGAATTTTGTGCACCAGGCCTCTAGTTTTACAATAATAAAAAGAATGCTTCATAAGACTGAATAACATTTACACATAAGCACACAGATGTCCATTCCTATTAGCATAAGTTTTGTTAGTTTGTTTTAATCATGTGATGGGGAGTGTGGTACTTTCTCTAAATCATATAAAAATGATAGTATTTTATATTTAATATTTAGATTATATTTTTAGTATCTCACTGAAAACATTATACAGAATAGCTAGTAAGTGAGCTGATATGATATGAATGGTGGCATTTTATTACAATTAATAACCTTGTCTATACAACAGAACAACTCCACCTGCCTGCCATGGGCCCACACAGGACATATGATGGCTCTCTATTGATTGCCATTGAGTCACATGTACTTGCAAGCTGATTAAATGAATGATTTGTCTGAGAATATGGTGGGATGTTTAGTAGAGTTAATTCGTGAAAACAAACATACTAGTAAACATTTCTATTTTGTTTTATAAATCTAGTTGCTAAGAGGAATTTCATTTCAGGAAATGCAAAATATGTGAATGTCATGTTGAACCTGAGTGAAAATGATCAGTGACTTCACCTTATAGTATTACTACAAACCAAAGTCTAACAAATAATTACATCAGAATATAAATTCAATGTTCACTTTAATAATATATGACTCTTTTTTGCTACTGAACATTTGCTTCTGAAAAACACAATTTCTTTTCCAGACTTGCTCTACATTTGGATGGCTTTGTCTGCTGTTCATTCTGGAAATGACATCTCTATGCAAATGCTTTCATTCAAATTTGAAACTGAAGCCAAATATCAGAGAGGAAGTAAACAGTGAATGGATTAATAAGGGGTAAACTCTCCTAGCTAGAAACCTTGTGTAGCTCAACAATTTTGGCAGTTCACTATGCATATAATGTTTCCCTACCAGTGTCAAGTTCACTATTCATTATGGATTACATTATAACTAACATTTTATTTTTTATTTTTAATTTCAAAAAGTACTACAAAGATTAATACATATATCTCTTTTTTCCCCCTGCCCTTGCCAGCCTCCCCTATCCCCCAGTGATTTGTGTCCATTGATTATGCTTAAATGCATGCATAAAAGTTCTTTGGTTGATCTATTACGCCCCACCTCCAACCCTCCCTGTCCTTGTTGCTATAATTTGACAGTCTATTTGATGCCGCTGTGCCTCTGTATCTATTTTTGTTCACCAGTTTATAATGGTTACTAGGGGCCCAGTGCACGAAATTCCTGCACTGGTGGAGGGGGTTCCTCAGCCCAGCCTGCCCCCTCTCACATATTGGGAGCCCTCAGGGGGTGTCCTACTAATGGCTTAGGCCTGTTCTCTGCTCCCCTTGGAATGCGGGCCTAAGCCACAGTCTGGCCTCCCTTTGTGGGAGGCGACCAGGCTAATCAGGGGAAGCCATCAGCCCCATCACCCTATTGCTGCAGCCACTTCCAGTCACCGCAGCCAAGATGTTTTCATCAACACGGACTCCAATCCCTTCACTATGAAGAAATGACAACTTTCTTTAGTCATTTTCAAGATGTCTTTCATAGGATATCACCTTCCTTCCTTCCTTTCTTTCTTTCTTTCTTTCTTTCTTTCTTTCTTTCTTTCTTTCTTTCTTTCTTTCTTTCTTTTTCTTCTTTCTTTCTTCTTTCTTTCTTTCTTTCTTTCTTTCTTTCTTTCTTTCTTTCTTTCTTTCTTTCTTTCTTTCTTTCTTTCTTTCTCATCACCTGAGGATATGTTTCCATTGATTCTTAGAGAATGTGGAAGAGAAAGGGAGACAGAGAGAAACATCAAAATGAGAGGGACACTTTGATTGGTTGTTTCCTGCATATGCCCTGACCTGGGTCCTGGCTAGGGAGGAGCCTGCAACCTAGGTACATGCCCTTGGTCAGAATTGAACCCAGACCCTGCAGTCAGCAGGCTGAGGTATTATGCACTGAGCCAAATGGGCTAGGGCAGGATATGACGTTTCTTAGCCCTCCAGCAGTGGACCTTCATTTTTTTTTTTTTGTCCAGGATTGTGGTGAAAAACATTAGATTGCCTTTAGGATTCTTACTATCCAAGTTACTAAGAATATTACCAGTGGCACACAGGGAGCTTAGCCAATGAGGGGTAAGAAAAGGTGTTTCCTCTGTAGTTCACTCTGATCACCGGCTCCACCCCTGCCCCTCCAATCCCAGCTCCACCCCTGCCCAGGCCTGTAAGCTTTGGCCAAGGCTGCAGGCCTGGGCAGGGGACCCCCAAACCCTTCTGATTGCCGGCTTCACAGAACCCAGGCCTCTGTGATCACTGGCTCTGATCCTGCCCCCTGCCATTGCCAGCTCTGCCCTTGGCCCACTGGCAGTCTCTGGCCAAAGCTGCAGGCCTGGGCAGAGGACCCCCAGATCCCTGCATTGCCAGCTCCACCAGTGCCCAGACCCCTGCAATCTCCAGCCTTGCCCCTGCCCAGGACTTATGCCTGGCTAGGGCACCTTCACACCTCTCTGATCACCAGCTCCACCCTTGCCCATGCCTGAGGCCTCTGGTGAAGGCCTCTGACATGGGCAGGGGACCCCCAGCCCCCTCTGATCACCTGTTCTGCTTCTCAGGCCCCCCAACTCCACAGCCACCTGCCTGGCTAAAAGGCCTGACCACTTCAGTGGTGGAGCTGAGCTGGACTGGTTGCCGCCACCTTGTGGCCATGGGGGAAGCCATCTTTGTGACAGAATGATGCCTAATTTGCATATTACTCTTTAATTAGATAGAATGTGGTATAGGTGCCTCCCTCCATCTTGTGGCCATGGGGAAAGCCATCTTGTGGCCATGGGCACTGGCACCTTGTGTCCATGGGGGAAGCCATCTTGTGGCCATGGGGGAAGCCATATTTGTGACAGAATGATGCCTAATTTGCATATTATTCTTTTATTAGATAGGATATTCTAAAATATATGCATTTTTGTGCCCCCATTAAGAACTCACATTCCAAAACTCAGTATTATTCCATTTAATTATTAGCTTTATATGGCCCAGAAACTGTTTTTGGTGATACCTATGGCTATTTTTTAAATTTTGTTTAAAATAAATGATTCTAGTAAAGTAATTGAAAATCCTAACCTAAATAAAACAGATAATCTAGTTCAAGATAGTGAGATTAGATACATGTTTAAGACTCTGATCAGGTTTTCATTTTACATTATAAGCCTATTTTTGTTGAGTAAGCCATAACTGCAATATATGAAAGATTACTCTATGCATCAGTCTTATGGTCAGTCTCAGAATAAAATACTCATGTAAAACAGAGCCCTCTTTTCTACAATTTCCTGTCAAAATAGATATTGACTTTTATTTTATTCGAAAGAAAGAATATCAAGAGTTTTCTTAATAACTTGAGATCTGTAGGAGTGTATTTGAGTATCTTTCAATAATGAATAAATGCTATGAAATCTTATAAATTGCCCAATTTACTTCTCTGTTGCCAGGTGGAAACTATATTGTTCACAAAATAACAATGAATAACCAGAGAAATCAATACTTCTTGGAGTTAAATGAAAGACAGGATATTTTCAAGGTTCTTAAAAATTGAGTTGTTTATGCCTCAGAAAAATAAAATAGGTAACCAGATACTTGACTAGTTTTGAGAAGAGAAACTGCTGCCATATAATTAACAGTGGGATTAAAGCATGTTATCACCCTGCTGAGGTTCCACATACAAACACACCAATTGCGCACTCCTGTTTTTAAAGGAAATTGTTCAAGCAAAGACTTGGCAGGGTATTTCAGAGTTCTGAGGGCTCTGTTTAGTTTCTGCTTGTTTTCATTTTTTTCAGTATGCTGGAAAAGGGAACAACTTCCTCCAATTGCTTTTCTTACAGATGCACACACACACACATTTTAAAATCTTCATTTTCCCGTGTATTTTGTATTATCTTCCTGGTGTTCTCTTTTATTTTGTGAAAACTCACTGTATGACAATTTGAAGAGTTTCTTGAAAACAAGGCTTTTCTTAAGGTCAAGGACTAACCAACAATCAATTATAGTCATGGACAAATAAAGAACTCCCTGCTCCGAACACTGACTGAGAGACCCAGTGGACAGTTTTTGCTGCTGAATTGCTGACTGAATTCATAAAGGAAGTAAGTTTTGCAATATTTAGGGATGATGCCAGAAGGACACACATCTGGTTTTATACCCCAAGAAATAACTCACTTTGATTCATGAGAATGTGGTGAAGTTCAAGAAAGATGATACATAAAACTCAGCAGGAGGAGAGATGCTTTCCATTGTTAGCTCATGGCTCCCTTTTGGCTTTCAAAGTTGTTTTATATGAAGTATACATATCTTGCTCTCAAGAGTTTTCCTTGAGCATTGGTGGCTAAATCACATTGTGCCTTTGTGGGTATAAATATCACTGCCATGCTGGCTTGCTAAATCTATCAAAGCCATCTAAATATTGTCACTTAGAAAGCATCAGCTACTGTATGACATCAAGGGTATGCTACAAACAAGGTAGCTGGGAGATCAAATTTCATTCCTCTGCTTTCATGCTGGAAGATTCTAAGTAGAATAGCAAAGATCACATTAATGTGATAGCATAAATAGCAACAACAAAAACAATGTTCCTTATGAGTGGAAAATAAAATGCCTATCTACCAAGATTTCAAACAGTTTCCACTAGCCATTTTTAGAAGCGGATTGAACATTATCATTAAAGTGTGTGTGTTTTTTGGCGCAACTTTGAGATATAATTTACATTCCACAAGATTCTCCCATTTTAAATGTACAGTACGATGCATTGTTTTGTTTTTTTAGTATATCCCAGAGTTGTGAAAAAATCACCCCAATCAATTTTAGACCATTTTCAGCACACTCAAAAGAAAGCCCCTCCAGTCCCCATTCCCAATCCACTCTTTCTCCCCCAGACTTAGGCAACCACTAATGTACTTTCTAAATATATATAGAATTGCCTATTCTCAGGCACCTAATCTAATAAAAGCATAATATTGAAATTGACCGTTTCTTTGGGATGCCTAAGCCACGCCCACAAGCCAATCAGAGCAACTGTATGCAAATTAACCCAGCCAAGATGGAGGCCGGCACTCACAGAGCTGCTAGAGGAAACAGGCAGCTTCTGTTGCAGCAGGAGTAAAACTGTTTGCCAGCTGGGCTTCTCCCGGCTCCAGGCAACTACATATTTGCAACACTGTCTCAATTACAGAAGCTTCGGAGCTATGGAAAATACTGCCTGCCTAGAGTCTACTAAGGCAACATTCTTTCAATTATAGAAGCCACAAGCTGAAGCAAACAGAGGGTTCGTTACCTGCCTCGTCTTAAAGGAACAGTATCAATTATAGAAGATAAACAAACCCCAGAAACCTGCTTCCAGCCAGTCTTGCTGGGACATTGGGTCAATGGGAGCTGTGGGCAGCCTGAAAGCCTAAAAACACCCCTCAGCCTGCCACCCATGCTGGCCACACCCCAATGGGGTGAGGGATCCCACTGGGGGGCTTGGCCAGCCTACAAACAGCCATCAGCCCCTCACCTAGGCTGGTCAGGTACCCTAGTAGGGACCCAAAACCTGAAGGGACTATGGGCAGCCTGAAAGCTTGAAAACGGCCCTCAGGCCCCCACCCAGGCTGGCCACACCCCCATGGGGTGAGGGACCCCACTGGGAGGCTTGGCCGGCCTGAAAACAACCATCAGCCCCTCACCCAGGCTGGCCAGGTATGCCAGCAGGTGGACATCCCCCAAGGAGTCCCAGACTACAAGAGGGCACAGGTCAGGCTGAGGGAACCCCCCCCCCCCGAGTGCACAAATTTTTGTGCACCAGGCCCCTAGTTTTCTATAAAAGGATGTCTTCATTTGTACTGTATTCTTTCACTTAGCCTAATTTTTCCAGTCATCCACATGGTAGTACATATCAGTGTTTCATTCCTTGTTACTAACTAGTAACACCCTATCTTATATAATAAAAGGATAATATGCAGATTGACCTTAACAGCAGAACCACTGGGAATGACTGGTCACTATGACACACTGATCACCAGGGGGCAGATGCTTAATGCAGGAGCTTCCCCCTGGTGATCAGTGTGCTCCCACAGGAGATCTCTGCTCAGCCACAAGCCAGGCTGCCAGCTGCCAGCACAGCGGTGGTGGTGGGAGACTCTCCTGCCCCCTCAGCAGTGCTAAGGATGTCCGACTGTAGCTTAGGCCTGCTCCCCGCTGGCAAGTGGATGTCCCCTGAGGGCTCCTGGGCTGCCAGAGGGATGTCTGACTGCCAACTTAGGCCCAATTCCCTGGGAAGTGGGCCTAAGCCATCAGGTGGACATCCCCCAAGGGGTTCCAGACTGTGAGAGGGCACAGGCCAAGCTGAGGGACCCCCACCTCAAGTGCACAAATTTTTGTGCACTGGGCCTCTAGTTGCATATATAATTTGTCTATTTGCCAATTGGTGAACATTTGGGTTGTTTCCACAGTATTTTGCTATTATAAATAATGATGTTATGAACATTTATGTATAAAGTGTAAATGTTATTAGTGGGGAGTTCTCCTCATCCTTATCACTTCCCAGGGGACATGGACATATTGTGATGTCACAAGGAAAGTGATTTTCTGAGACTTGCATGGGAGAAAGGTATTGCAGAAAGCTTTATTTCTGTGAAATCAAACACCTGAGTTTCCAAAGCCTTATTTTCCTTTGTCCAGCCAAGGATAAAGCCAAGCTATTCCTTGAGCACAGCTAGGATTAAAGTTATTGCCCAGAGTTCCCACTCCATATCTGCAGACTCTACTCAAACATCAGGCTAGATTAGTTTGTGGTTCCAGCTTTCGTCCATCAATCCATTATGTGGGAGGTCCACATGGCTATGGAGAGAACACGGGAGAATGCAAGAAAGCCACAGAGCCAAGAGAACCATAAGCACTAAGAAAATTAGTTTTTATTTGCAGGGGGGGAGGGGTGTATATATTTCCAATTTTTTCTGGGCTTTCCTTGACTCCACCCTCTCCAGTCAATGATCTCTGTTCCCAGGTTTGGCTGGCAGCAAGCACTCTACATCATTCCGATTCACCGCACATGCTCCCATCTTCCCATTTGTCCAACCCTTCCCCCCAGTGATTTGCAGGAAATAGATGGATGGTTTCCTGAGGAGTTTTTGTAATTTGAAGCTGCCTAAATAGCTGTGCTTATAATGTTTGGCATCCCATTTGCTCTCTTCCTCTAATTAATAACTAGCTAATTACAAAGGGAAAGAATTGCTGAGTAAAATGGTAACTCTATGTTTAAGCTTTTTAGGAATTGCCTGTTTTCCAAAGTGGCTGCACCACTTTACATTTCTAGCAGTAGCATATGAGGGTTCCATTATCTTCAAGTCCTCAATAACACTAGGTGTAAAGTGGTATGTCACTGAGGTTTTGATTTGTATTTCCCTGATGGCTATGATGCTGAACATCTTTTCATGGGCTTATTGCTCATTTGTATGTATTATTTGAAGAAATATATATTCAGATCTGACCATTTTATAATTGGGGGACTTGACTTTTTATTAATGACTAGAGACCCGGTGCACAAAAATTTGTGCACTCGGAGGGTGGGGGTCCCTCAGCCCTGCCTGTGCCCTCTTGCAGTCTGGAACACCTCAGAGGGGATGTCCACCTGCTGGCATGCCTGGCCAGCCTGGGTGAGGGGTTGAAGGCCATTTTCAGTCTGCCCACAGCCCCTTCAGGGTTCGTGCACTGGGGGGTGGGAGGGCTGGTGAGTGCAGGCCTGGATGTTTCCCACCAGAGGGCCCACGATCGCACACGCCTGGTGGGCCCACACCGCTGAGGGGACACACCTGGCGCAGAGCTGGGTGGTGAGCCAGGGGTGGACACTGGTGCAGGATCCCTCAGTGGGACCCTGCTGCTGAACAAACACACCCAGGGTGGAGCTGGGCAACGGACTGGCTTCGGATTCTCCGCACTGTGCAGCAGACGCTCCCGCATGTCCTGTGGAGGCCCCTGTGGGGGGGCAGATGAAGGTAGTGGACCCTGGACGGGTGCTCCCGCTTGCCCCCAAGGAGGCCCTCCAGGGCAGAGCCAGGCAGCAGACCCAGAACAGGCACTCCTGGATGTCCCGCAGAGGCCCCCGGGGCGGAGCCAGGCAGCAGAGCCAGGACGGGCACTCCTGCACACCCCGCAGAGGCTCTTGTGCTCCCGCATGCTCCAGGGAGGTCCCCAGGAGGTGGAGCCAGGCAGTTGATTGGGCACAGACGCACCTAGACTCCCCGCGAAGGCTCGGGGGAGTGGTGGGAGAGGGGGAGGCGGAGACAGGCAGCAGACCCAGGATGTCTGCTCCTACAAGCCCCATGGAGGACCCGTTCTCCAGCACGCTTGGTGGAGGCCCCTGGGGGGCGGAGCTAGGCAGTGGACCTGGGTCAGGTGCTCCTGGATGCCTTGAGGAGGCCCCAGGCTGGACCCCTGCCCCCCGACTGAGCTGACACACCTGGCACAGCTATGCTGGCCGTGGCGGCTCCCAGTGCAGAGCTGCCCTGCCAGCCTCCATCTTGGCTGGGTTAATTTGCATAGAGCCACTCTGATTGGCTGGTGGGTGTGGCCGTGAGCAGAGGCTCAGCCAGCCTAGGCAGGCAGTTGCAACAGAAGCCTCTGGTTTGTTCTAACTCCTTGGCTGCCGGCCTCCATCTTGGCTGGGCTAATTTGCATACAGCTGCTCTGATTGACTGGGAGGCGTGGCTTGGCTGGTGGGTGTGGCTTAGGTGTCTCGGGTAATAGTCAATTTGCATATTACTCTTTTATTATATTAGATTTGGAATGATTTTATTCCCTCATATTCTAGGTATAAGTCCCCTGGCCTATATAAGATTTAAGATGTGTAAACGTTTCCTCCCAGACTGTGGGTTGTCTCTTCACTTTCTTGATCATATTCTTTGAAGTAAGTTTTTAATTTTGATAAAGTCTGATTTATCTATTCTAATTTTTGTTTTGATTTCATATTTTAAAATCTACTACCAAATTTAAGATTATTAATATTTACCTTTATATTTTATTCTACGTTTAGCTTTTACATCTTGGTCTTAATTCACTTTGAGTTAGTTTTTGTATTTGGTATAAAAGAGATACCCAAATTTGTGAAATGCGGAAATCAAACAGAAATGCTTGATTTTCCTCTGGGCAGGAGGCAAAGGTGATTTCCTAGCTTCTTGTCCAGGTGGATTCGAAGAATGGAGCCATGGACAAAAGGGGGTATAGGAAATGGTGGACATTTATTGGGAAACAAGCACAGACTCCACGTGGGCAGGGATTTCAAAGGGGTAGCCCACTAAGTCCCTCTTTCCTAGGGTTTATAAAGGCTGCAGTTCTTTGTGTCCTGATATCCCCTCTGATTGGTCACTATAGCAGCTTCAGAGCTCAAACTCCACGTGGGGTCCTCCTGTACCTCTCCCCCTCCTGTGGTAGAATTTTCTATCCCCTGTGAAAATCTGTCTTCCTCTTTCTCTCATTTGTTTTTCTACCCCCTGTGGCTTTCCCTGTCTTCTCTGTATGGGTGTCTTCCTTTTCCCTTTAGGCTGTGGTGCCTTTAGTTCTTTGTGAATATATGCCTTTTGGCAGCTCCTAGCCCCCCAGCTGTGCAGTCCTCCCTGTTGGACCCTCTTTGTTTCTAAAAGTCCCTAAACCTGCCTATTTTACCCCTAAAAACTCTTTTCATTTGTCCTTTTGGATGTGGCTATCTAGTTGTTCTAGCTTTATTTGTTTAAAAAGTTATTCTTTTCCAATTAAGTATTATTACACTATTGTTGAAAATCAATTGATGGTGGACATGAAGGTTTTTCTTTACTCTGAATTATAGTTCATTGATGCATATGGTCATCTTTATACCAGTACTTCACTGGTTATTATTCCCTTCACTTTTCCAGTTCTATTGAGATATAATTAACATACAACACTGTGTAAGTTTAAGGTATATAACATGACTAGATACACATATATATTAAAAGATTACCACAATAAAGTTAGTTAACACATCCATCACCTCATTTAATTACATTTTTGTAGTGAGAAGATTTAAGATCTACTCTCTTAGCAACTTTCAAATATATAATACTATTACAGAATTTACCAGGCAACTGAAAAATGGAGGTCCAGGATAAACCCATTTATTCTCAGATGTTTCACATGTACTAGTACAGTGACTCAGGGGGTCAGTTCTCCAAATCCCTGAGTCAGTCAATGTGGAGGAAGCTTTCTCTTTATCCCCTTCGGTTTCTTCATTTTCTATCTGTTTCCTAACTACCAGGCTTTTGTGGTGAGCTTCCATAGCCCATCCTGAGTCAGTCAGAAGGGGAATTTAGATTCTATCTAAATGCCTGGTCTGGGTGGTGTCAGTGACCTCCCCTGTAGCTAAGCTGTTCCACTCTTTATTTATGGCCCCTTTGTAAATTGGGAGTAATTTGGCAAACAGGTCTTGCTAGACCATATTGTGGAGAAAGGGGAAGTGACTTAATTATAGGCTATCAAGAATGTACATTAGGTTACTGGCACAGATTCAGATTGCTAGCCCCCCAAAATGTCTTATTTTCCCCATCTATACCGTATAATTAACTATAGTTGTTATGCTGTGTATTAAATCCCATAACTTATTTATTTCTTATCTGAGAATTTGTACATTTTCACCAATATTTCCTCATTTCTCTAACCCTGCAGACTCTGATAACTATCATTCTACTCTCTTTTTTTATAAGTTTGACTCATATATTCTCTATGTACATGATAGCATACAGTATTTGTCTTCCTTGGTCTGACTTATTTCACTTAGCCTAATGCCCTCAGAGCCCATCTACATTTTTGCAAATGACAGCATTTCTTTCTTTCTCATTGGTAAATAATATTCTGTTAATACATATACCCTTTTTTATTTTTCCAAGATTTATTGAGATATAATTGATATGCAATATGATGTAAGTTTAAGGTGTGGAATATAAGTAATGATTTGACATACATGCATTATACTACATTTTCTTTATCCATTCATCCATCTATGGACATTTAGGTTGCTTGTATATCTTGGTCATTGTGAATAATGCTACAATGAAAATAGAAATATGGACATCTTTTCTAGATAATGGTTTTTATTTCCTCAACATATATAACCAGAAATTAGATTGCTAGATTATACGGTAGCTCTATTTTTAATTTTTTGAGGAACCTCCATACTGTTTTTCATAATGACTGTACCAATTTTCATCCCTACCAACAGTGAACCAGGGTTTTTCTTTTTCTGTCCATCCTTGACAACACTTGCTATCTCTTGTCTTTTTGGCAATAGTCATTCTAACATGTATCGGATGGTATCTCATTGCGGTTTTGATTTGCATTCCCCTGATAATTAGTGATTTTGAGCACCTTTTCATGTATCTGACCATCTGCATGTTTTCTCTGGAAAAACCTCTCTTTAAGTCCTCTGACCATTTTTAATCTGATTATTTGGTTTCTCTTCTACTGAGTTGTATTGAGTATATATTTTAGACATTAACCCCTTATATGATACATGTTTTGAAGTATTTTTGTCATTTCATAGGTCCCTCTTCATCCTATTGCTTACTTCTTTGCCATTAAGAAGTACACTATCTTAATTAGTGTAGATTTGTAATATATTTTCTAGTTGGCAGTGAGTCGTCAATCTTTGTTATTTTTTAATAATATTTTGGCTATTCTGGCCCCCTTAAATTTCCACATGAATTTTTAAGGTCAACGTGTCAGTATTTGCGGATGTACATTTTTATCACATGAAGATGTGTTGTGAAGCAAAATAAAATGAAACAAACTATAAGGGATGGGTATATTTTGTTAATTTATACCTATTCATTTTGTCATTACATAAGAATAATCTCAAATATAATTTTCAGATCTAACTATTCTATGCAACATTAAAATATATAAGAAATTAATTTGTATTTATTGTATTTCAAAATACTTCATTAGGAGAATCTCTAAAAATCTATGTACATTAGAATTATTTTTATTTATTTGCATAAAAAATCATACCTAAGCAACACAATATTGAGGCCAGACCTGCCGGCAGGTGGGACCTGCCCCTGACTCACGCAGCATACCTCAGAGGGAATCAGGCCTGACTGGCGCCCAGGCCCCTCCTGCCTCCCTGCCTGTGTCTGTTCCAGGCGCCAGAGCCACTGCCCCGGGGGGCAGGCCCCTCTGTGTCCGACTCCGTCTCTGCTCTGGGCCTCACCTGCGCGTGCAACCTCCTCCGGTCTGGTCGTTACCCATTACTATGTCCAGGCCTAATTTGCAGAGAGAGAAAGAGAGAGAGAGAGAAAGAGAGAGAGAGAGAGAGAGAGAGAGAGAGAGAGAGAGAGAGAGAGAGAGAGAGAGAGAGAGAGAATTATGTGAGTAATCTTAGTTTATACCTTTCTCCTGCCCTGGTTTTATTAATCTTTTGTTCAAGTTCAGTCTCTTTCATAGGACCTAGTACACTGAATTACTGGGCTCAACATTTGCAATGTTAGACTTTTAACTAATATTTGTAATTCATCCGAATTTTATTAGACATTAGAAATAATATAAAATTGATATGTATCATATTGAATGACTTTAAAATATCTGTTTTAAGAAAAAGTTGGCTTTAAAAATTTATAAAAAGAAGATAATCTATATTTGCTTAGAAATGATAGCAGTTCATTTCTCTCTAAGGAGACATAATCAATTTGATAATTATTGCTAATAATAGCTAATATCCTTCAGAAATTTTTCCACCCAACTTTAGCTCAGCAGGTGGGATATAACTCAAGCAACCATAAAGGAACAGAGAGCTATATATAGTTTAGCAGTTACATACAAAGCCAGTCTTTCCTGAGATTAATGGCCAACTGGAAGAGCCTGTGGTCCCAGGGCCGTTAACTCCGTGTGGCCATTAATTCTGCTGAAATATCTTATAATAAGGACATTTGTAACAATTATTTTCCTTCTTTTAATACAATTTTTGGGCAGGGAGTTTTAATCTTTTCATTTTTTGAAGATGCTCTTTTATTACCACTCTGAAAAAAATGTCAGTGACTTTGGGATAGACATTTAAACAGCCTCAAATTGTGCTATTTTATGTGTTGTGTATATATGGGTGTTGTTTTCTTTCTTATAACACCACGAAGGCAAACCCATATTGTATCTTCATCAATCTAATGGTCCCTGCAATTTAAAGCCAATACACCTATTCAAACAGTTTGCTGTGTAGTGTGCATTGGCTAATGATGAAATTTATAAAAATCCAAACTACAAAATGTAGAGAATCTTTAGGATTGTTTCTTATAGATTAAACTGCTGAGGAGTTGCCACTGTTTTAAGGATTTGTTACTGCTTTTAAGATGCAGGTCAAATTCAAGGTGAAGTTCTGGCACATTGCTTTATTTGGGTTCCATAAACCATGACTTCTACCAAAAATATATTTTTAATTTTGTAATTGCAGAAAACAGTGTGTTAATTTCCTGAAACTCATTGCCATAATGCCCATGAAAATACTAATGTTCTATAAATCAAATGTCTTAAGTCTCAGAGATATAGAATAAATAATATCTAATTATTATTAAAACATGAAAATATCAGCAATTTTTAAAAGGGAGACTCTATCTAAATAACACTGTAAAATGATATGGATGTGTATGAAAATATTAATCAACACTACTAGAAAATACAATATTTAAGAATATATATTTACAGTTAGTTATGCTATTTGTATAATAGTATGGAATTCAGTATGATACTAGAAATTTTTATATTACGCATATGTAGAGAAATAACCTACATCTTTAATTGTTACACATTATGGAGCCCAAGATATAAAATTGTAAGAAAACCCCAAGATGAAATAAGCAATTGAAAAGACCATGTTAAATTAAGGCAAAGTAAATCATACACTGCCTAAAATGAACACGATGTTATAAAAAACTGATGTCACATCTTGTTGGCAATACGAGTGCCAAAAGCATGCATGTTATTTTAGAGCTAACCTAATTGGAGGATGTGTTTGAAGCACAGTAATAGAAGCAGGTGCTAATCTCTGTCATGATACGCTATGTCACCACTACTTGAAATTCCATTGGGTAACATTAATTGAAGCAGAGATCTGAGTTACTAATAAATGAGGCAAATTTAGTCAATTACTAATTTCATGCTTTTATGATTAGGGATTTAGCTAGATAATATCTGCAATTTAATACACTGCCCTCTAGAGATATTGACCGTTTACAAAGAGCATGTTTTCACAGACATATTTGCACTCTCCATTTAAAGTTCCTCATCCCATGGAGGGGCAGGCCACAATGTTATTTCCTTGCTCAGTGCTACAGTCTATGTGTGACTTCCCTTTGATGGAAATCTTCATCAGCTTTTATAGCTGAATTCCTGCCTTCTAGTAGTATTTACTTGGCTCTATTTCTCTTTGGGGAAAAGTCATAAAAGACAAAACAAAACCTATGTATTAATAAATTTTACGGTAATATTTGAAGGGCTGTATGCCATCAATAATTCATGTACTTTTAAAAAATGAGTTTGATCTTTCACATTCTTATAAAGCCAATTATATTTTAAGTTCAAATCAGTAATTTTAAATTCCTTTCTTCTACATCTTGCACCAAAATGGTATACTAATTCTCATATATTTTTGTATCACTGCTGATTACCAGTTTAATTTGTGCATAAATAGGTATCCCCCCGGGAATAGTTTAAATTAACGTTCCCCCAAATATGCATCCCATTTAGAATGTTTTGCATGACAAACAGCTAATGAATTAAAAGTATACTTATTAATATTTAAAAGATTTAACCCTGCCACCTATAGATAATACAGAAACAAAGCAGAATCATAATATCTATGAAAATCATTTGTCAGCGTATGTTTTTATTTTCAAAAGTATGTATTTCTTACTTTAAGAATGCATCTATATAGGCTATGCTTTATTTGGTTGAATGGTAATAATAAGACAAACTAAAATTCATGCAACCTATTTACTGATATGATTATTACAGATGCTCATTTCATTTCCTATTTAAAAAGCAGAGTTTTGATTTAATCATATGAAGTATTCATTTGTACTGAATCTAAAGGTAGGACTGTAAGCCTGTTTTTCTCATTTTCACCAAGGACCAAATAAAAATACAGTTTAAATCAAGTCTTTCCATCTGTGGTTAACCTGATTAGAAAGAGGTCAGTAGCAGAATGGATGGTTGCCAAAAATCCTCTTTGCCCAAGAACCCACCACCAAAGTGAAGTAGTAAATTGAGAATTGAGTCAATTATGCGAATAAGTCATGCCAAAAAGCACTTCCACCGAACTCTATCAATAATTTACCTAAGTTGTGTGTGGGAGTTTGGGCCATGATCAAGGTCAGGACCTAAAGGAAGAGAGAGTATTTTTATTTTCCCTTCCCTTCCCTCCCTTCCTTCTTTCCTTCTACATTTTTTTTTCTTTTCCTTCCTCCTTTCTACCCTCCCTCCCTTCTTCCTTCATTCCTGCCTTTTTTCCTTCCTGCCTTCCTGACTCCTGCCCTCCTTCATTTTATTTTTTATTAAGTTATCTTAATAAGCTTTATTTTCCACTTCACTCTGCTGGTATAGGCCTTATTTCTAATACCCTGTTCTCAGTGGAGTAATTGTCTATGTTGCTATAAAACTGAGACTTTCATGCCTCAGACTCTTTGTTCTGACAACAAAGCCTAAAACAACTTCCCTTCTGAACTGCAATGTGAGCTTTGTGATCAAGAAGTGAATAATATCAGCAAAACTGAACCACTCCCTACATTTTACTCCGCATCTTGCCCTGATGTTACACATCTAGAGACCCACTGTAATAAGAAGCTTCAAATGCTCCTACTCTGCAATTTAGGAAATTTAAAGATTCAGCATAAAATATGATGCCATAATTCAGGATTTGAAGAAGAGATGGCCGTCCCATCTCTTCCTATTTATTATCTCTCTCCTGTCCTTATTAATATGATGAATAAGCATTTGCTAAATATCAACACTTTTCCATTCTTCACTGAGCAACAACAATAAAAAGGATAGTTTAACAATAAGAAAGTTATTTAATGTGAAATAGCTGAAATATTAGGAAAATTAGTTCAGAGTGAAAATATTTGGTAATATTAATTGAACACATTATTCTTGACAAGTGTTTTATATGACATATTATATCCGTTTTATGGATCAGGAAAAAGTTACGTAAACTGACCAAATAGATTTTGAATCTGTACAGACTGATTCCACTTTTCACCACTCTGCTATGGGCTAGCAGGCATCCTCAAACTACGGCCCGCGGGCCACATGCGGCCCGCCAAGGACATTTATCTGGCCTGCTGGGTGTTTTCGCCGCCTTGTTTTTTTACTTCAAAATAAGATATGCGCAGTGTGCACAGGACATTGTTCATAGTTTTGTTTTTTTAAAACTGTAGTCCGACCCTCCAACGGTCTGAGGAACAGTGAACTGTTTAAAAAGTTTGAGGACCCCTGGGTGAATTTGAACATATATTATGATAAGACAAAAAATATTATTTTTATTTCCTATTATCAAGTTAGTAGCTTAGGACTCATTTAGTTTTAAAGTTGATCCATATTTTAGGCAACATTTGGAAGGTTTGTTCTTAATGTCACTTTTTAGGATAATATTTGAAAATAAAGATAATAACTGCATTGTTATGCTATTGAAATAAAACTAAAACTTGAGGAATTTTAATTTTCAATTTAATTTTTAAATTATTCCTTGTTGGGAGAATGTGTCCTTATAAGTGCTCTGATTTTTCACCTTGCTACAATCCCAATATTTCAATAAAACTCAGTACTTGGTACTAGAACACTGGATACAAGAATGTGGAGAGAAATCTGGCAGGCTATTTGAGACAAAGCATCATAAGGAGTTATAATGTAGACGAAAACAGTTTCTTACATGGTCCATGTGTGTTTGTGTACACATGCCATAGGCATGTGGGCATGCATGAACAAAAAAAGGACACACTTGTGTTTCTTTCACACTTGAAAGACTATTCATCTTTCTTCATTCTGAATCATATTATTAGCATTAAGCTTGTGGATTTGAATTAATGAATGGTTTAAATTTATATTTTTTAATCTTTTGAGATCTAATAAATATGAGAATGATAAGACTATTTTATTCTTCCCAACCCCAGTAACTTATTTTATGAGACTAATTGAAAAATGCTTTTATGTTAACTTCCCTCACTCTCTCTACTTATTTTAAAAAGTAAATAAAATGTAAAAAGGTAATAAGGAAGGTTAGGGTACCTATTATCAACTGCATGCACTTCATCTTGATTTATTTTATTCTTTATCTTTTAAAAGTATTGTTCTGAAAGCCTTGCCAGCGGCTTTTTCTTCAACTTAACCACGTAGCTTTTCTGTCCATATACTAGTATAGTCACAAGAATATACCACATATGCAAAATTATTAATAATAGAACAATGAAATGTGAAGTAACAAAGGTATTCAATGTCCAAGTTTTCCATGACTGTAACAAATAGGAAATCAACATATTAAAGTTAATAAATGCTTGCTCTCCCCAATGTTGACAATTTTTTAAAAACCCTGTAATTCAGCATATTACTCAATACTATTAACGTTACCAATAATAGCCACTGAAACTTAAGGTTGCTTTTTCCTATGGGAGATGATGGTTAAGAGTTTCTTCCAACCATTGTGTACTATCATCTATTACAAGATTGTAAATAATATAAGTAATTAATCTAAATGCAATATCATCCCATGGTATGTATTGTTTTCTAGTTTTCACTTTCTGTGGGCAGTTTGAAGTTATCAATACCAATTGCAATGAAATGTAGCTCATATTTTAATAACCACTGTCAGCTAAAATCTCTGTGTTTGTTCAAGGGAATTGTATAAATTATGGTTCCACAATGTTGTTTCCTTGTTTTATCATGGGATTTATTGAGTTTTGAGAATTCCAACAAGAAAATAAATTGGCAATGCAAGAAAGATGTTTCTTTAACATAGAAAATATAGATAAAGCCCTAATGTTAGATTAACATACAATGCTTTTAGTATATTAATATGCAGAGCATAAATATCCTGACATTTATTGATTTGCAATAAGAATTCAAGGGAATAGATCATTAGTGGGAGTAGAAAGGCTTTAACTATCAGAGAAAATAGAGTATGGCAGAGTTCAAAAAGCTCTGAATTTGTGTTTTTCATTCCAGTAAGGCTATTGACCTCAGCTTGGAGACATATATCTTCAAAAGCAGGGTTATTTGAAAAGCTTTTAATCACATATTCACTCTGCTCTACATAGGGAAAACTATATAAATTTAAAGGGGTTGTCCCTTATAAATTTCAATGGCCAAATAGAATTTCCAATCCTTAAAAACTGAGGCTTGTTTTTAGTATGAGTGTGAAATCTATGCCATGCAGAATACGGACCTTCTTGTTTTAAGAAAAAAAAAATATTTACTATCCTACAATATAAGCAAAAAACATTTTTAGAAATAGATTTACCCTCCCACAAAAGTATTCATTCTGTGATAAAACATATAAGGACATATAAGACAGAGAAGGCATAGGACCAGTGGAAATAATGGCTTTTCATTTCTAGGATAATGGTCTTCACATACTCTTGCATGCCCTGTCAACCATTCTAAAGAAGTGGTCTATATCCCCAAGTTAGTAAATGTATATTCAATTTAACATTAGTAAAAAAAAGTAAACAAATTAAAAATTCTGCTCTCCTAAATTTAACTTCATTCATCAATCAGACTGTCAAACCTCAGAGGGAAGATAGGGGAGAGTGGGGATGAAGGGGAAAGATCAACCAAAGGATTTGTATGCATGCATAAGCCTAACCAGTGGACACAGACACCAAGGTGATGAGGGCATGAGTACGGTGGCGGGGAGGGGGGAGGGGTGATAAGAAGACATATGTAATACCTTGATCAATAAAGAAAATATTAAAATAAAATAAAAGCAGACCTTAGAAAGATAAAAAGATAAAACAAATAAATAAATTTAACATTAATATTTTATATTTAACTTTAGTAAAAATCATTTGTAAACAAGGAAAACTTTACTTCCCTAAATGACAGCTACATGGTACCATTGCTGATAACACACCAATAGGAAGACAATAGAACTCTGGTAAAAATAGCAACTGGCATTAAAAATCATACATTCTGAGACACTTGGTGAGAGAAAGCAATATGCTTGTACCAATTTTTTTATGAGAAACACATTCATGAGAAAATAATTTTTTGAGAGAATTATATGGAAATTTGGCTTTTTATGTATCACATTTTTCCTTAAAAATATGAAAAATATTTTTTATACACAGCCTGATATGTCTGTTACTGAACCTCACCTTCCCCTGCCAAGAGTAATTCTGAGTCACAAAATATGAGATAGGGTTTAATCTTCAGTTTTCAAAGAGAAAAAATTAGTTTAATCTTCAGTTTTCAAAGAGAAAAAAATAGTGCCATTACCCTTCAAAAAAAGAAGAATTAAAAAGTTATTTTGGCCCTAACTGGTTTGGCTCAGTGGATAGAGTGTCGGCCTGTGGACTCAAGGGTCCTAGGTTCGATTCCAGTCAAGGGCATGTACCTTGGTTTCGGGCACATTCCCAGTAGGGCGTGTGCAGGAGGCAGCTGATTGATGCTTCTCTCTCATCGATGTTTCTAACTCTCTATCTCTCTCCCTTCCTCTCTGTAAAAAAATTAATAAAATATTTTTTTAAAAAGGTTATTTTGCCTACAAAAGCAAAGTTTTGAGAAAAATCAAAGCATTTCTTGATTTCAAAATGTCTGACTTCCAATAAACATTCTGTTAATCAATTTTTTTAAATGTATTTTATTGATTTTCTTTTTACAGAGAGGAAGGGAGAGGGATAGAGAGTTAGAAACATCAATGGAAGAGAAACATCGATCAGATGTCTCCTACACACCTCCTACTGGGGATGTGCCCACAACCAAGGTACATACCCTTGACTGGAATCGAACCTGGGACCCTTCAGTCTGCAGGCCAATGCTCTATCCACTTAGCCAAACCAGTCAGGGCCTGTTAATTAATTTTTGTTCTACCTATCTTCTAAGAAGAGATATCAATATAATTTCACTGAGAAATATTATTTTTTCAAAACAAGTCCAGGTAAAATGAATAATAACAACTTGGTGCACTTAGCAACTGTCTTGAAAAGACAGAAATAAAGAATTTGTGAAATTAAAAGATAGTGCAAAGAAAACAATATGCGAAGTCATTCAAAATAAACCTTTATTATTCTAGCTAACTGCTCCAAAATTCTTCACTCACATCATCTTTATTTTTAACCTTACTTTGAAATAGTGCTTAAAATTATCTCAACTAAAGTTCAGTTTGGTTAATGATCTTCTTTAAAAAGACAAACACAAATATCTCACTTGAACCTTGTTAAAAAGCCTTCAGTTATTCTTACCTCAGTGTGAATTGCTTTAATTAGGATGTTTTCTTCCTAATTGCTCTATTTAAACATGAAGAGGAAAGAAGGTAAGTTGTATCTCATACTTTGATACACAGGGCTCCTGAGACTTCTTGGGACCCTAATGAAAGAGAAATTTTTAAAAATTTAAAAAGTTAATAAGTGAGCCCAAAGACAATCCTAACTAATAAAGGGGGAATATGCTAATTGACCCTCAAGCCATCACAAAGATGGTGGTGCCCACAGCCAATAAGAAGGGAATATGCTAATTGACTTCCCTGCCCTCAAAGATGGCAATGCCCTCAGCCAATAAGGAGGAAATATGTTAATTGACTAGCACATCCTCAAAGATGGTGGCACCCATAGCCACAAGATGGCCAGCAGAGGAGGGCAGTTGTGGGTGACCAGGCCAGCAGGGCAGGGTAGTTAGGGGTTACCAGGCCAGCAGGGGAGGGCAGCTGGAAGGAACTAGGCCAGCAGAGAAGGGCAGTTGAGGATGACCAGACTGGCAGGGGAGGGTAGTTGGAGACAATCAGGCTGGCAGGGGAGCAGTTAGGCATCAATCAGGCTGGCAGGGGAGTGGCAGGGGAGTGGATCCAAACAGGCCTAAACAGGCAGTTGGACATCCCCTGAGGAGTCCCAGATTGTAGAGGGTGCAGGCTGGGCTGAGGGACACCCCTCCACAGTGCATGAATTTCATGTACTGGGCCTCTAGTCATATATGTATAAATACTACCCTGGACAGCCCTATTATAAAAAAAGAGAGAGAGAAAGTCTTGTTCTTGCTGTATCGTGTGCCCTGCAACTCTGTGAACTTGAAATTTAGACTTGTTCCATTAGTAATATAACTTAGCTATGTAATGATCAAATAGGAATTTGTGTTCTGCACCAGCAATCTAATTATTTATAATGTTGTTTCTATGGTAAAGCACATATCGAGTTCTCAAATACAAACTTTAAACTTTTTAAAGTCATTGTATAAGTGGTAAACTGCTTTTATTGGTCATCCTTACCTTTTCTAATTGTAAATGGTTGACATTAAAATAATAACAATGAGCAAACAGAATCTATACTTTCAATAGGGTAATTCACAAATTGGTCTGGGACACCATCATGTAACGACCAAACAGCAGGAGGGTGGGGCAGCTAGCTACGTGCAACAGAGAGCTATGAGCAGTGGTGGGTGGGGCGGCCAGCTCAGGCAAGTGACAGCAAGCTACTTGCACAAGGCCACTAGTAAGCATAATAAGAGTATAGTGATAACAAAATGTTTGTCTTATGCAATTTTATTCTAAAACCTCCTTAAATGACTGATTCAAGATTGCTAGTAAGTTATTTATTCTATCTTTTAGTAAATATTACGTGCCAGATAGTGTGCATGCCTCTATAGATACCATGTTAAGAAACAGATAAGTTGACCTCTTCCTTTAGAAAGATTACACTTTTGTGAAATCATATCCTCAGTTTTCCTAAAGAAACCTATAATCATATTTTGTCCTCACCTTCTCATAAACCACAGAAATGTATAAAAAATTTCCACATTTTATCAACAACTAAACAAAGCATTATAGTGAACAGTATAATGAAAACATTACCTAAGCCAGAAAAAATTTATTAATCCATGAGTCTCATTTTTTAAATTGAAAAATATTATTAGCAAATATTTCTCAAATATTAACATTGGTAAATTTCTTAGTAATTGAGAATTAGGAATAATTTAAGCATAAAGCTGAAGTTTACATTTATACCAAATATAAATAAATTAGCAAAATAAGAAAAAATATATAAATTATTACAATTTTTGAAAGAGAACCCAATGATGCATTTGGCCACATTCCGAATTGTTGCATGCCCTTGAAATTAATCTCTTTGAAAACAATTTGTAATCAGCCATTGTTAATTCGGATTGATCTTCCTTGATGTTCAACAGACTTTTTAAGTATTTTTATGTTAAAAGATAATAGATTATCTAAGATAGTTTAACAAAATAAGCTAGTCCTTATTTTATTTTATTTTCTCTAATTCTTATTTTATTTCACTAACCTTGCATAATTATTACCTTTCAGTGGCTTCTTGGCCTGATGTTTGTGTATGATTGAAAAAAATGAGTTTCTATCATCATTATAATCAGACTAGATTCCTGGTGCATGAAATTTGTGCACTGGGGGCAAGGATGTCCTTCAACCCAGCCTGCACCCTCTCCAACCCGGATCCCTTGGGGGACGTTCCTCTCACAATCTGAGACCACTGGCTCCTAACTGCTCGCCTGCCTGCCAGCCTGAACACTCTTAACTGCTATCCCCTGCCGGCCTGATCACCCCTAACTGCCTCTGCCTCACCCCTGCCACCATTCCTTCATTCAGAAGGATGTCCAAAAGATGTCTGGTCTAATTAGCATATTACCCTTTTATTACAATAGATTGTTAGCATAGATATATAATCTAATATGTGACTGTCAGTGTGTCTGCCCAGTACTAATAATCTTTTTTACTGTTTTATACAAATAAAGACTTTATTGTTTTTAAGTAATTTTAGATTAACAGAAAAATTGAGGTGAAAATAGAGAGATTTCTCATGTATCCCCTGCCCCACACATGCATAGCCTCATTATGCTTATTGTCTTTTTTTGTGAATAAATCAATAAGATGAATAAAAATAAGTATGCAGATATAATTTATATGTACAAGTTGTTTATGTGCATTATTCCATTCTGCTTATTTGGACATAAGTCATTTCAGCCTTTTTAAATTCCATACTTACATGCTAGAAACATTCATAGAAAGTTTCATTTTGGTAGGATAAAAGAGGAAAAATAGTACTGTTTTTAAGTATGCATAAGAAACACAGACATACATTTTTCATGTATATCTCTCACTTTGAAATGTGGATAATTTTAACACATGTGAATGAGTTTGATAAAGCATCTTTAATACTTAATTTGATTTGATAATATAATTTGATTTGATAATAGAATTGATAATCTTACACCTTTATAAAATTTAATTTCTTCTAATTTGTATTTTTGATATTGCTATAATTACCTAGTTACTAAGAATAGAAAAGGAGCAAAGGGAAAACCAGACATAATAGGCATGTCATTTGGACAGCTTCACCAGTGTTATTTCACACTTCCCCATTCCCTACAGATTATTGGAGGAAGAGGCTGGACAAAGGGGAGATGGGCACATGAGCAGTGAAACTGAAATGGCATAGGGGAAATGCCTGCCAGTCACACCCAGGAACAGAGATCATTGGCCAGAGTAGATAGGGTCCAAGCAGCCTGCAAAAATTTGTGAATAGATAATCCCCCAAACCAAGGAGCTAGTTCTCGGGATGCTCTTGGTTCTCGTGGTTCTCTTGTACTCACCCATGTTCCCTCCATAGCCATGTGAGCTTGCAAACCCTACACATAATGGACTGATGAATTACAGTTGGGAACATACATTTAGCTAGCCTGATGCTGTATTAAACTGTGCACTCATGGAGTGGAAGCTCTGGACACTGGCTCTGATTCTAGTCCTACTGAAGCCATAGCTCCACTTCTTCCTTGGTGGGAAAAAATGAAATGAGACCTTGGAAACTCAGGGATTTAATTCCATACAAATATAAATCACTTGCTCTTCCTCAAGAGCCTCAGAAAATTATTTTTCTTGTGGCATCACAGGAAGCCCACCCCCAAGAGCAGCTGGTGGACCTAATAACATTTTCAATTTTCAGTTAAAGAATAGTGCTTATTGAATAATATAATATGTGAGTTCAATTAGGGGAAAAACTGGTGCTCTTTAATATTTTCATTAATGACTTGTCCACTCTAGATATCATCAAATCAAAAGGGTTTCCTAAATTATTTGAGCAGATGTAAATAATTCAAAATGGTCTTCAAAAATCAGAGAACTGTTTCATTAAAACAATCTATACTAATCCCACTAATAAAAGGGCAATATGCTAATTAGATCAAATAGACCAGACATCTTCCAGTCATCCAGTCCTCCTTCGAGACAAAGCCATGGTGGCAGGGGTCGAGGCAGAGATGGTTAGGAGCAATTAGGCTGGCAGGGCAGAGCAGTTGGGGGGATCAGGACAGCAGGGGAGGGCAGTTAGGGGTGATCAGGCTGGCAGGCAGAGGCAGTCAGAGGCAATCAGGCAGGCATGCAGAGTGGTTAGGGGAGTTCAGGCAGGCAGGCAGACTATCAGTTAGGAACCAGTTGTCCCGGATTGTGAGAGGGTACAGGCCAAGCTGAGGGACTGCTCCCAGCACAAATTTCGTACATCGGGCCTCTAGTGTAATTATAATGGGATAAGTGAAAGATATTCTGATAGTGTGAATAAAAACAGAATCAAGAATGACATGCAAGCTCGGCTGGAGTGTCTCAATCATTGAGCATCAATCTTTGAACCAGATGATTCTATTCCCCTTCAAGGCACTTGCCCAGATTATGGGCTTGATCTCCACTAGGGGGAGTATAGAAGGCAGCCAATTAATGATTCTCTCTCATCATTGATGCTTTTATCTCTCTCTCCCTCTTCCTTTCTCTATGAAATAAATAAAAATATATTTTTAAAAAAGAAAAAAAGAATGACATGAAAGCGATTATATGAGTTGAACCTTTGATGCATTAGTTCTGTATTACTACTATTGGTAGGTATATTAATTATGTTTTTGCTTCATAGCTATTTTTGTTTATTTGTCCATAGTTTATTGATAATATTACAGCACAACTAAAGATTTAAATGGCTCCACGAGGTATGTTGAAATTCATCCCAAATGTAGGCTGAGTGACATGCAGATTGGACAGACTGCCAAAGTCCAAGAGCTTCAGCCTTTCCTTAGTGTCAGGATCAATTTCAGTAATCCCCGGATCCAGGGCTGAGACCTCGGGAACATAGTTATCTCTCCTCTCCCTCCCCTCTTCCTGCAATTGATGGAGATGCCTCTCATGGGGCCTCTCTGAATCCGCTTCATCAGACGTATGACATAGCCCGTGATCTTGTTTCTGAGCTTCTTGCTGGGGATAATGGTAATCTCCTCCCACACGTGCTTGTTGGTGTGGAAGTCATGGCCCAGGCACCTGTAGTACTTCTTGATGATGACCCTGGCCTCATTCTTTGTGGTCTTGGTGTGCACGCGGCCCATCGCATAACTATTGACAATGAAATAGTGGCTCAAAACAATTGCCATTTTATTTTGTATACAGAAATTTAAGATTAGCTCAATTGGGTGGTTTTTCTGAACTAGGTAGGGCTTTCTTGTCCACTGTAGGCAGCTGCATTATGAGCTGGAAAACTGCTTAAATAACTTCCAGCTGGAGGGCTTATGTCTGCCCCAATGTGGTTTCTCATCATCCAAGGTGCTAGTCAGGGATTATTCATATTTTGGTGCAGGGTTCCAAGACGACACACAAGAATGTAAGGCCTCTTGAGTCCAGGGCTTAAAATGGCTTCAATATCACTTCCATTGCATTCCATTGATTAAAGCGAGTCACACAAGACCAGCTCAAACTCAAGGCCAGAGCATCCCCATCTCTTTATATAAGATTCCAAAAAATAAATGTGGTCAATTTTAAAATCTGGCAGAGAAAAACTTAATCTATACTGGTCTAGATGTCATGAAGTGTTAAGAGTTGCTTATTTTAGGAGGACAAAAAAGAAATTGAGGCTACTTTTCAAGAAATCTGAACTGCAAATATAAAGATAAATTTTCCATTCTTGCATACTATTAACAATGCTTAGCATACACAAAATATTGTGTAGAGTCTCAATAGAAATTGTCACATATGTGCACCTGAGCAAAATAATGTATATGTGATCCTCACAATAATCAGTAGGACAGATTTTATATCTCAAAATTTATAAAGTGGAAATTGAGGCAGATACTACACTGTGCTTTTTAGTGATTATCTAATCTAATAAAAGAGTAATATGCAAATTAACCATCACTCCGAGATACCTAAGCCACACTCACCAGCCAAACCACACCCACTAGCCCATCAGAGCAGTTGTATGCAAATTAACCCAGCCAAGATGTAGGCCAGAGCTAAAGCAAACCGGAGGCTTCCATTGCAACTGCCTGCCTAGGCTGGCTGGGCCTCTGCTCCACTAACAATGTTTCAGTTATAGAAGCCACAAAGCTGAAGCAAACAGGAGGCTTCGATGCCTACCTAGGCCTCCACTCAAGGTAACAAAGTTTCAATTATAGAAGATAAATAAACCCCAGAAACCTGATTCCAGCCAGCCTCACTGGGACGTTGGGTCAATGGGAGCTGTGGGCAGCCTGCAAACTGCCCTCAGCCCCTCACCCAGGCTGGCCACATCCCCATGGGGGTGAGAGTCCCCACTGGGGGGGGGGGCTTGGTCAGCCTGCAAACAGCCATCAGCCCCTCACCCAGGCTGGCCAGACACACTAGCAGGTGGACACCCCCTGAGGGGTCCCGGACTGCAAGAGGGCACTGGCTGGGCTGAGGGATGCTCCCGCCCCAAGTGCACAAATTTTTGTGCACTGGGCCCCTAGTTTTAAATATATTTTAGGGGAAAAGTTATACAGATAATTGAATACAAAAACCTTTCACACCTTGTTATTCTCAAGTGAATGTACAACTAGTGTATTGATAGCTTTCATGCATAGGTGAGTTGGTAATTAATGAAGCCAACCTGCTGGCAGTTCTCTGGGAAGATTGAATTGAGTTCCCTACTCACACACACTGTAAGACTTGTGAAGTATATTGAGAGTGTAAGCCTCATTGTAGGAAACATTTTTATTTGCCTAAGAAAACATGTTTTAAAATATCTTCATAAACTTATCTATTTATTGAAGCAGTTGCAGCAAATTTTCAACTTCTAAGTATTTAATTAGCTCAAATTAATGTTTACATTAAAGATCAATGAAACAATATTAAAATTCATACTGACCTTTCTCAAAATTAGCTCAAATTTACAAGGTTTTCTGAGTTTCGTAGTTAATCTTACTGCTCAGAGTGATGACATTGCTTATATAGTACATTTTCAATTGCCTATTGATGAAAAGAAGAAAAGCTTTTACTGCAAAATGGGCAACAATCTCAGACAACTATTCTTTGTTATGATAGGTACTGTTTCTCCACTCAGACTCAGGATTAACACTGTTGCCTACAGCCTAGGTAGCTCTCAATATGACCATGTGTGAGTATCAGAGTACACTCGGGGTTGTCAAAAGAAAGGCAATTACTCTCTTTAGATAATTGGGAGCACCTAGAAGACCCTTTCACCAGTTAACAGTGCCCTTTGACTAGACGCAAAACATGTCCACTGTGTCCACTATTATTTACATATATTTTGTAACCTATGTCCTTACAATTCAACAGAGCCAAATGCTTTTGTTGAGTAACTCCTTGTTAAAATAACATTGCATAATCTAAAACTGTCATTCTTGTTTTATCCCCTGGAAACATCATCTTCTAGTTAATGGTTTTCCTTCTAGTAATTATTACAGGAATTCTATTTTTGACCCCAAACAGAAAAGACCAGCATTTACCAAGAAATATGTACCAAGACTGATAACATACCTGAGAGGCCCTTCGAATTTGTATAAAAAATGTTTTTTAAGAATTGTGTGCTTCTGCCAGTGTTAAGGCTCCTAGTGCAGGCTTTAATTCATAACCTGACCTTCAGTGTTTAAGTAGTGCTTTCCCAATTCAGAATCAAACCATATGTCTTCGTGTCCTCTGTTTCATATTTTGTGTTCTTTATGAATCAATGAATTTGTAGATACAGATACATTTCAGTGATTTTTGTATTTTTTTACTGTAGTAAACACAATGTAACTAATACACAATAGGTGGTTGACATATATTTCCTGGAAATTTCTATCTATTCCCTGTAACTCCCAACATTTCCAAACTTATTTCATTACTCCTTTTTATTACACTTCTACCTGGGACACGATGACCTAATTAATATACACTGAGAGAGAAAAAATGAGTCAACATTTGATTTTGACTAACAATACTGCCCCAGATCTTTAAGAAACTTCCCATTAGGAATAGGCCACTGAGGAAGAATTACAGGAACTATGGTCAGATGTGAATGAAATCTCTGACATCAGTCATTCACTTCATTGATACTAAGCATGACGTGATACAAACATGTTCCCGAAGGTCTTTGGGTCCTACAAGAATTATTAAAGCAGCCCATATTAAATACCAAAAACCTGTCATATACACACCCTACCTCTAGCGTTTACTCAGGCTCTCAATCTGAACATCTTTTCCTCTATTTCTCTACTTATTCAAGATTTTGATTCTCCTATTAAGTTCCACTTAAGCTAAGCCTTTGTCACTCATTTCAGGCCAGAGTGATCATTTCCTCTCCTGAACCCTTTCTATATTTATTTTTGCAAACACTCTTTAGGAATATATTTATGGAAGGCTGCTATTTTTCCCTCTGCCGATATCTACAAATATCTCAAAACTTCCTGAGGTGTTTGGGAAGTGGGAGGAGGAATGGGATGAGCTCAGAGGATTTTAAGAGCAGTTAAAATAGTCTGTATAATACTATCATGGAGAATTCATGTCATTATACATTTGTCATACCCATAGAATGTACAACACTAAGAGTAAATCCGAATATAAACTATGAACTTTGGATGAGTGAATGAAAAGAAAAACCCTCAAGCACAGGAATCTTATCTTCTATCTCTGAAGTACACAGTTCCTGAAACAATTTTTTTTTTAAATCACAGATAACTGATAAACTTTTGTTAATTATAATGCTAATCTATTCGACAAGGTTTCTTGAGTGGGAGGAAGTAAAATGAGGGGAGGGAACTGCATATACAAAGTGATGTTAAAATAAAGTAATAAAATATTATCATTTACATCTAAAATGCTTTTTAGATTAAAAGTATATTTGAAGATACCACCTGATTTGTTATATACATTTATAAAATGTGAAAAATTAATTGTTTTTCATACAGAGACACTCTCCAAAACCTGACATGCCATGCTAGGGATGTTAATCTATCCAATTTAGAACCATATATTGAAAAGAAAGGACAAGGTATGAAAACTGTACTCAACAGACATGTTTTGGTGCCTGCTAAATTTCTGGAAATAAGCACAAAGTTTAAAACAGAGAATGCTGGCTTCACCTAAGAACAAAGAAGCAACAGTGCAGCCCCATTTCTTTTTCCTCTTAAAATTATGTTCCATAAATGAAATCCAATCCTACTTTGAGCAAGAATAGGGCAAAAAGAGAGCTATAACTTTAGAATAGACTCATTTTCAAACAGGAATCCAAATTGGAAACTCAACTAATGCCAGTAGTAGCAGAGTTTTGGCTACAAAACAACCAGTTTATACACTTATTAACAGTTCATAAAATGTATGGTGTTGTTCTGGTTCTTGCCACCGGTGAACATATGCTCTCAATTTGCAACAGATTGAAGCACCATTCCATAAATTTTAAAATAGTTGTGAGCATCACAATGGAAATGTCTCAAACATTAGAAATACAATTCTTATTCTGAGAGCAGTAGATCCTTTTAGACATGATCAGTGATTGATAACACTGCAAGTAAATGCAGAGGGAGTTTTAAGAGGGGATTTTGTATGGGGATATTTGAGGTCTTCTAAACGATGGAAATTGTAAGTTCTCAATTTCATAAGTACATGATAAACCCTAGCCTGTTTCAAATTTTCAATTCTTCTAGACTAGAGTTCTGAATCAGCTACTGGTGCCAAGATTCTTTATGCATGGGAAAAGTTGTCCTCAAAATGTCAAACAATAATTTCACTTAAGGACATCTTTCTAATCCTGAATGAGCTAACAATTTTATTACTATGAAGTTATTCATAGTAATATTCATAGAAGGTATTCCTGTCTTTTTGCTCCAAAAACACTTGTAGTTAATACACATGTGTGAATCTCATCCTACATGTAACAAGCTACTGAATGTTAGAGATCCTGTCTTTTTTATTTGCTCTCTCTCCACTGCTATCTCTACAATACATCAAAACTAATCAGTATTTATGAATGATCAAAAGCATATTAAATCTATTATATCATTGGAAAGACTATTGGAAATATATTTGTGTGTGTATATATATATATATATGAATCTTATTAATTATCATGCAAAAAATTATCTTTTAAAATGAGCTTTACCTTTTAATCACACTAGCACTATGATTTCTACATTTCTTAGTGTTCAAAGTAATGCTTTATTTTATTTATCCTTAGATTATCACTTTCAAGCTCTTGAAATGACTTTTATATCCCATACTAGAGGCCTGGTGCACAAAATTTGTGCACTGGGCGGGGAGGTGTCCCTCAGCCCAGCCTGCACCCTCTCCAATCTGGGACACCTCAGAGGGATGGGGCCTAAACCGACAGTCAGACAACCCTCTCACAATCCAGGATTACTGGCTCCCAAATCACCCACCTACTTGCCAGCCTGATCACCCCTAAACACTTCCTTGCCAGCCTGATCCATGCCTAACTGCTTCCCCACAGGCCTTGTCCCCCTCAAATACCCTCCCTTGCAGTCCCAGTCACCCCAACTGCCCTCCCCTGCTGGTTTGATCGCCCACAACTGCCCTCCCCTGCCAGCCATCTTGTGGTGGCCATCTTGTGACCACATGGGGACAGCCATCTTGTGTGAGGGTGTGACAATCAATTTGCTCATTACCTCTTTATTATGTAGGATTATGGGATCGGTGACAAATTAATTATAACTTTATTAATGCAATTAGTATTATACATCAAATAAAATGTGTGTTTTTTCTCTGAACATTTTATTCTAATGCTTATATATTTTCAAAATCTGAATCTTAAGGACCTTGGCTTTATTTAATGGCATGAATTATATTGATAATGTATTATTTTTATATCAAAATGTCATATTCTGGCATTGTTTATTTTATGATCATGGATAATTATTTAAGATTCTAAAACTGTTGCTTTATTAAAGTAGCTCAAAATTTTTCAGATGTCCAAATAATACTAGATAATAAGATAGTCATGATTCTATTTATAACATATTGTTGAAAAGGGACATCTTTAGTTACTAAGAATACCTAACACACAAACATAAGAACACTTTCAGCTTTGAAGTCTGTAATCTTGTTTAAACACTAGCAAAGAATTTCAATTTGGATTTCAGTCCTTAATGTTATTTTTTGTCTTAATCTCTGAATCCAACTTATAGGTAATTATTAATTTAGTTGTGGTTTATGTTATCTTGTAATGTTTTTCTTTTTGATCTGGCACACCCATGAAAGCCAGAGAAATATTACAATGATATTTACTTAGTACATGTCCAGAGTACATGTTAAATTAGGATGTAAATACCTCCTCACACATTCATATATAATGACAAGATCAAAGCGCTCTGCAGGTTGACCATATATCCAGAAATACATTATAAGTAAGTGGAGGAACAGAAACATCCCCTCAGAATCTTTATTGTATAACCACAAGGGAAAATAAAAGAGCGAAGTAAACTATCTTTTGAGTATATTGACTATATCATTATCTACTTTTCATAGGGGTTGGCTAATGTTTTTTTCTACAGATGATAGATGCTTAATAAGTGTTCTTTGTTGTGCAGCACTTGCATAATTTCTTAACAAGCAATAACCTCTGTGATACAAAAATCAGCACATCACTTCAATAGATTCCGAAGGACATGGATCCCATGATAACTATTGTCTCGATAGCTGGAAAAATGTGGGGAACAAGAGACATCCACATACAGGAGTAACCCAAGGGACAATGTAACAATACATTTATTTCATGGGGACCCTTCAATGATGTTACCTAACACACAGTACTGTGAGGATACGGGCGACAGTACTGGTTAATTAGTTAAGTACATTGTACATAACAAATGCTCACAAGAAGAAAAGTTATTATCACCATCAGTGTTTGTTCTTTTTCAAACCACTTCTCCACCCAGTTGGACTAACTGCAGCACAGGCTTCCTGAAGGAGAGCCTTTCGTCAGATCATGTGCCTTCCTCCTGAGAAAGGGGTAAATGCATCTTTTCTCTCTCAGCATAGAATTAATCTAGCTGGCTGGTTCAGTAGCTTCTCTTTATGAACGTGGCAGCCTCAGAATATATAGCCAAACATAAAAAATGTGTTTTACCTAGAAATTCATGTTTACCTACTTAATTGAGTTCAGTGGATAAAAACAGTTTTAAAAAAAAAACTTTGAAAATTGCAATTTAAATTCTTATCTGAGTCAAAGATAATTTGTATTTTGTTTATAATAAACTTCTATATAATTAACTCTGAGCACTTTTTAAAATGTGCACCGATAACAGAATTATTTTGTTTTCATATTAAATGTATTTTTTTTAATATATTTTATTGATTTTCTACAGAGAGGAAGGGAGAGGGATAGAGAGTTAGAAACATCGATGAGAGAGGAACATTGATCAGCTGCCTCCTGCACACCCCCACCTGGGGATGTGCCCACAACCAAGGTACATGCCCTTGACCAGAATTGAACCTGGGACCCTTGAGTTCACAGGCCGATGCTCTAGCCACTGAGCCAAACCGATCAGGGCTTGTTTTCATATTAAAGTTTTTAAAAACTTCAGGATTTCATGGCTATTGACATTAGTACAATTTTCATAGTTATTTATTTTACTTTTTAAAATATATTTTTATTGATTTCTTAGGGGAGAGAGAGCAAAAAACATCCATAATGAGAGTAAATCATTGATTGACTGCCTCTTGCATGCCCCCTAGTGGGGATCAAAGCCCACTACCTGGGCTTGTGTCCTAACCTGGAATTGAGCTGTGACCTCCTGGTTCATGGGAGCCACTGAGCCACACTGGCCAGGCCAGTCTCCATAGCTTTTTAGATTGGCTTTTCAAATACAGAAATAAGCTCTGTGCCTTGTAATTCTGCCAATGGTGTGAGTAAAGATACAGAGAAAATCTATAGGCAATGATGATTTCAGCTTTTAGATCTTTGTTCCTTGCTGGCAGCTAGGTGAGTAATAATAGTTCAGGGTTGAAAGCAGAGAAGAGAGTGTAATTGAGCTACACTTACTCCCACATTTTACTTCCTCTGAAAACAGGAACTGTGTTAAGTCAACCCCTTGCCTGGAGCTATACAACATCTGTGGTCATTTCTAACTTATCCAGGGAAGCAATCTAAACCAAATGTCCACATTCATTTGAAAGCTGCTAATCATCAAAGTTGTCATTCATGCTTTGGGGACAAGAGTGATTACTGAGAGAACGGAGTCAGAAGAAAGCCCTATTTATAGAGTTTGCGTTCAGTAAAATGTTCTGACACTGATATTTGTTTCTTCAGATATTTTGCAGGTGATTATCTAAAGTAATATCATGATGATGGTATAACCTTTTATTTTTATAAAGTTGGACTCTGTGTACCTTAATAGCTTTACCAGCATTCTCCCCATGCAATCCAAATCTTGCATATTTCAGAGTCAACAGTCCCCTGAAACACCATGCCTTTTGCAGAGGCTTTTCACATTGTTGACTGCAACTTCCTTCTCACTGACCAGATCTTGCAAACCTCTCTCCATTAAAAACCACCACCACTGGAAAGTGTTTCCTAACTCCCATGGCTAGTTGATCTTTGCTGCCTGGCACTGCCTTTTAAATATCTGATAACATAGTTTGCTTCCAACTTCTCTGGGAGCTTCTTAAGGCCAGAGCTCACATTTCCTTTACATTTTTAGTGACGGCACAAAGCATAGTTTCTGGATCAGATTTAATGCACCCCACTATCCTGTTAACTGACAGGAATTTATTATTTATTTGCCATATAATTGCTTATATTTGTTTTTCAACATATTTTAGAAGTAAAATTGACTTATGCTATAAACGTAGGTATGATTCAGCACTGATGAACTAATTTCATTTGTGGTTCAAGTGGACTTAATTTAATAATGTTGATGAGCTAGGTGGAAAGGAAAGGGGCTTTGTTGAAGGAATTAGTACACATATATATCCTCTGTGAGGATTGATAAAAATGTACTTAATAGAGAAAATGAAACAAGCATGATATAAACGAGAGCAGAAGGCTGAAAGGAGACTAGACTAGCAACTAATGAATTGGAAGACAGATGTTGATTCTGTCATGTGATGGATTATTTATGGTTTTTAAACGTGACTCAGAGGAAAATTGACCAAGAATGTGAATTTGCTTGCTGTAAGTGTCCTACTCTAATTTTAAAGAAGATTATTCCATAAAAAATGATGGACTCATTTCTCTTCTAAGCAAATCCTTGTTTATACCAGAACTTGAATACTGCAAATATATTGTTTCTTTGTCTTTCAAAAAATTGATTGGTTTTCTGAATTTTTATTTTTTAATGAGTTGTTTATTAAACTACATGCTTTTATGGAGAACTAATTTACTGATAATCTTCTACTATATATTATGTAAGAAAATCAGGATAGTTTTACTTGGGCTGTAAATAAATTTGCTTGCAAAGTTTTCTCAGGTCCCTTTGACTATCAATTAACCCTTACCTCATAAAGGGTGAGGACAGTCACTTCTATAGTAAGCCAGACATGGCAGGTTGTGAATAGTTATTACCAAAGATGAACCAAGAACATTTCTAGGCAATGAAGTTATAGTAATTAATAAAAAAGACAAAATATCTGTTCACAATCTTGAAGGACATAAACCATAAGAATGACTATTCTGGAAAGTAAGGACAACGTAAGACTTAAAATAACACAAACAGAAGAAAACTGTACATGGCTGCAGAAAAGCAATAGTTGCAGCTCAGACACCATATCCTGTCATGACTTTATTGGTCAGTACAAAAAGTTGGGTCCAGTGATGATAGAGGAACACATCAGCCTACGAGGAAAAGCATCATCAAAACTCCCAGATAGCTACCACACCCCTCTCCACAGACAAAGGTGAACTAGGAAGACTACGGAAGACTACATAATCACTTACAATGGGCCTCTCCCTAAAATACAGGAGGTAGCTCCTCTGATGAAAAGGAGGAGTGAGTTGGAGGGGAGACTGACGAAAGGATTAAGATGTGAATATAAAATGAGTTTGTCCAGATATTTTCTCTTTTTGATAAAAACCACTTGCCATGAGGTGATGTATGGGTCTTAGGAAAACTCACTTAAGAAGAGTTCACATGCCCCAAAGCTAGAACATGGTTAGTAATGATCAGCACCTGTCCTGACTATTAGGTTGGTTAAGGATTCATGAAACGTTTAGGTTTCAAACATTAGCCAACAGGACTCTGTACAAAATTAATACAAATATAGAAATCAAAGATAAATACAAGAAATATGCACATATTGGTCAAATGTCAGTGATGAAAGTTTAATAATAGAACGTGTATGTTAATAGTGGAGGTGGTCCAGAAAGCTATATAGTTTAAACATTTCCCTGAAAAGTTCTGATGTGCATCCAAGTTTGAGGAAAATTAAAGGAAAGATAAAGGAAGTAGGAGAAATGCTATGGCAAAGTAAGATTTTTAAAGTTATTTTCAAAAAATACCTGTGAAAGTGACAAAGGAAATCAGGAAGTAGCCATGCTGTGTGATGAGAACAAGAGGATAAATGATTTAGGGTCAGATAATCTAAGATTTACATTGACTGACAGTAATTAAGCATAAGTGACTTGATTCCTCTTAGCTTCCTTTTTGTAAAATGTATGTAATAAGAACTATTTGATAAAATTCATAAAAGTGTTCCAAAGAAAAATGTCTAAAATTGTACCTTATAAGTGATAAAGCACTCTTAAAATATTTATAATCATAATCATTGCTTTATAGTGAGAGGAAAAAATGAAATTTAGAGAAATGACTTTGGAGGTCTAAATCCTAGGCATAAGAGAATAAAAACTTTAAAGGAAGAATAAAGAAGTTTCAACTAAGATCATAAAACTGATATAATGGCAAAGGCATAACTGACAAAAATATGGAAAGAAAATTATAAAAGTCAGTTAAGTATTAATAATATACCACAAAGTACAGTTAGTAATTGCTTTATGATATTTATTTAAAAAAACTTCCAAAAACAGTATAACTCAGAAGTAATGAGGACAATATATGAAAGTGAAGTATAAGGGCAAAAGGAATTTGTACCTTAATCTATTAAAAGTTTAAAGCAGCCCTGGTCAGTTTTGCTCAGTGGGTAGAGTGTTGGCCCGCGAAGGGTATTGGGTTCAATTCCAGTCGAGGGCACGAACCTCAGTTGCAGGCCTCAATTCCAAGCCCTGTTTGGGCGAATGTAGGAAATCTATGGGTCTCTCACATCAATGATGCTCTTTCTCTCTTTCTCTCTGTCACTGTCTTTCCCCTCCACTTTCTCTCCCTAAAATAAACAAACAAACACAAAAACACACACACAAAAACAACAACTTTAAAGCAATAGTCATAAATAAGAGATACGAATTAATTCAAGATCCCAAAATAGAAACTATACTTGTTTTTTAAATTTTCTTTATTGATTAAGTTATTACAAATGTGTCCTTATCCCCTTTATTTCCCCCCCACACCCCTGCTCATGCTCTCACCCCCCTGGTGTCTATATCCATTGGTTTTGCTTATACACATACATACTAGTGCTTCAGTTGATCTGGGCCCTTACCCCCACCCTCTCCTACCTTCCTTTTGGGGTTTGACAGTCTGATCTAGACCATACTTTCTTAATCAACCTGGAAGGCTTACATGAGGGGGTAGAATGTACAGCCAATGGCTGCAGGAGTCACGTTGATGAAAGTGGGAATTGCTTCCTTCCAACTGACACCTGAAAAGCTGGGGTGAGGGAAAGTGCTGCTCTTAAAGATGTGATGTTGTAACTGTTAACATTTTGTATAACCATGTTATGGCACGTGAAGTTACTCAATTTAGGAGATAGTGCATATAAATTCATAAAAAACTCAATACATATTTCTGCATTATTTACTTACATTATATACATTTCTTCTACCTTTTCCACCAATTTTTATTGCATAAAATATCAAAACTGTGAATATTCATCTGTATACCATCCACCATTCTAACTATATTTCTCAGAGATGGAGCCTCTGTGTCTATCATGTTCTCTGCATTTACTTAACACACACATGCACAGACATATTTATGTAGTTTATTTTATTAAACAAAATTAAGATTTTACTAAAGATATTCAAAACTTGCTTTAAAAAAGTTTTGAAATGTTTTCATGCCATTCTATATAAATCTACTACATTTTTAAATAGGTGCATAGTGTTCCATATCATGGATATATCGTAAGTTACCCTTTTCTGTAACTCTGGATTGTTAAGTTTGATCCAATTTTCTATATTGGGACAAATTCTGCAGTGTATTTGTATGTACATCTTTATGCACATCTGTAGTATACATTTCAGTAGCATATATTCTTAGAGAGAAATCATTGAGTCTACATACATAAACTATTTTTACAATGTTAGTCAGTACTAAAACTATTCTCCAAAACAACTTTATTAATTTACATTAGAATGTTAATGTTTACTAGCTAAGAATTATACAAAACATCATTATTTTTAATATATTTTATTGATTTCATGGAGAAAGGGAGAGGGCAAGAGAGATAGAAACATCAATGGTAAGAGAGAATCATTGATCAGACACCTCCTGCACACCCCCCACTGTGGATCAAGCCTGCAACCTGAGCATGTGCCCTAACCAGAAACTGAACGATAACCTTCTGGTTCATAGGTCAATGTTCAACCACTGAGCCATGACATCATTATTGCAAATGGATTTCAACATTGGGTTATTTATTCAATCTGATATATATTATTATCAGAATATATGGTTTATGCTAAGAGTATATATTTTTACATTTTTTTATATCATACAAAAAATTTATTTCCCATCAAGAAATTGCAGAAACTATCAGAAAGCTTAAGGCCACATTTCTGGTACTTCAACACACTATTAAAATTATAGCACAATTTTCTTTTAAGAAGAGCCCCCAGGAAAAAAAATAGTAAGAAAGTTTAGTTTCTTGAATTTATAATCTAAAACAAACAAACCCAATCCAAATTTGCTTAAATATGGTCTTTTCACAATCATTGTTACAAAAAATTTAACTGTCAGAGAACCAAGATGGCGGCATAAGGTATATACCTGAATATGCAGCCTCCCACAACCACATTAAAGAATACTACTATAAAGCTAAATGGCCATCCTCCAGAACCAAGGGAGTGGAAGCTTTACAACTAGAAGGCAAGAGAAGGAGTGCATTGAGACTGAGTAGAAGTTCTTGGAGCGAAAACTGAGAGGTATGGACGTGCGCAAAATGGTGGTGGTGTGGACAAAATGGTGGCGGCGGCTGCACCTGGGTCCATGGCTTGGAAGGGGATTACAAGCTCCGGGGTTGCACTGAACTTGTTGTGGGCTGGCTGGCAATGGGGCAGAAGACGAGTGGTGTTCTAGCAGAGCTGTTCTCAGTGATCATTGACACGGAGCTCTGAGACTTGGGGACTCAGGGGTGCACAGACGCCAGGGTGTGGAGATGCCAAAACGGGGAGAAGCCATGGAGCCAGCTGAGGGGCAGCCATTGCAGGTTGCTCCACCCCGGTGATTCTGAGACTCCACCCCACCCAATTTACAATCCCACCCAAGCTGTGCACCTGTCTGCCTGCAGCCTAACCTAATAGTCTGCAGCTGGGACAGAGAACTCCAAAAGTTCCAAACCCCAAACAACGAGGAGAAAGGCCTAGAGGTCATGACCTCCCAGTGATACCAACAGCAATCAAGATTTAACTACAACAAGACTGTGCACCCAGCCCTCAAAGGCATACACCAAGAGTATCCACCCCAGGTGATTGGGGAGGCTGAATCACTGGGCCCTATAGGACACCTAGTGCAGAAAGCCACTCTATCAATGCAGGGAAGCAGCTAAAATGCGGAGACAAAGAAACAGATCACAAATGACAGAAATGGAGGAAAGCAAACTACTGGATATAGAGTTCAAAACCATGGTTTTAAGGTTTTTCAAGAATTTTCTAGAAGCCACCAATAAATCTAGTGAGACCCTCGAGGATATGAAAAAGGACCAACTAGAAATTAAGCATACACTGACTGAAATAAAGAATATTATACAGAGATCCAATCTAGTCAAAGATTTGAAATATGAAGAAGCAAAAAGCACCCAACTGGAAAAGCAAACAGAAAAAAGAATCCAAAAATATGAATATAGTGGAAGGAGCCTCTGGGACAACTTTAAATTTACCAACATCAGAATTATAGGGGTGCTAGAAGAAGAGAACAAGATATTGAAAACCTATTTGAAGAAATAATGACAGAAAACTTCTCCTATCTGGTGAAAGAAATAGACTTACAAGTCCAAGAAGAACAGAGAATCCTAAACAAAATGAATCCAAGGAGGACCACACCAAGACACATCATAATTAAAATGCCAGGGCAAAAGACAAAGAAAGAATATTAAAAGCACCAAGAGAAAAACAGTTAGTTACCTCCAAGGGAGTATCCATATGACTGTCAGCTGATTTCTCAACAGAAACCATGCAGGCCAGTAGGGAGTGGCAAGAAATATTCAAAGTGATGGATAGCAAGAACCTACAACCAAGATTACTCTACCCAGCAAAGCTATCATGTAAAATTGATGGTCAGATAAAGAGCTTCAAGAACAAAAAAAAAGCTAAAGGAGTTCATCACCACCAAACCACGATTATTTGAAATGCTGAAGGACATTCTTTAAGAAGAGGAATAAGAAGAAAAAGGTAAAAATAATGAACAACAAAGTAACAACAAATATGTATCTATCAACCAGTGAATATAACAATTAAGTCCATAGAAATATCTGATGAACAGAATAAACTGGTGAATAGAATAGAAGTAAGGGCATAGAAAGGGAATGGGCTGACAATTCTCAAGGAAAAGGGGGTGTGAGGGGTATGGGAAGAGACTGGACAAAAATTTTACATCTATGGATGAAGACAGTGGTGGGGGTAAGGGTATGGGGTTGCAGGGGCAGGTGGAGGAGAGTTTTGGGGGTTAAAAAAAGAAATATTTGTAATGATCAGAACAATAAAGATTTATTTTTTAAAAAAACTAAGAAAAAAATTCAACTGATATTGGCTATCTATACTAATAAAAAGGTAATATGCTAATTAGACTGGACAGTTTCCGGACATCCTTCCGGACAAAGCCATGGTGGCGGGAGCTGAGGCAGAGGCAGTTAAAGGCGATCAGGCCGGTAGGAGAGTGCAGTTAGGGGGACCAGGCCAGCAGGGGAGAGCAGTTAGGGGGATCAGGCCAGCAGGGGAGGACAGTTAGGGGATGATCAGGCTGGCAGGGGACCAGTTAGGGGAAATCAGGCAAGTGAGCGGTTAGAAGTCAGCAGTCCTGGATTGTGAGAGGGATGTCCGACTGCAGGGATCGAGCCTGAACTGGCAGTCAGACATCCTCCAAGGGGTCCCGAATTGGAGAAGGTGCAGGCTGGGCTGAGGGATACCACCTCATGCACAAATTTTGTATACCAGCCCTCTAGTTGTAAATAATATTGTACTTGTATCTGCAATAAAAGTTAAGAAAAAATTACCTGTGGACACAAACATTAGAGTGGTGAAGGACTGGGATGAAGCAGGAACTGGGTGGAGGGGATCAACAGGAGAAAAAGGAAGACATCTAATATATATTTGTGTTAATTAAAATATAGATAAATATTTAAAAACTAGGGGCCTGGTGCACAAAAATGTGTGCACTTGGGAGGTCCCTCAGCCTGGCCTGTGCCCTCTCGCAGTCTGGGACCCCTCGAGGGAGGTCCACCTGCTGGCATGCCTGGCCAGCCTGAGCGAGGGGCTAATGGCTGTTTGCAGGCTGGCCAAGCCCCCCAGTGTGGACCGTCACCCCATTGGGGTGTGGCCAGCCTGGGTGTGGGGTTGAGGGCCGTTTTCAGGCTGCCCACAGTCTCTTTGGGGTTCGAGTCCCTACTGATGTGCCTGGGCAGCCTGGGTGCAGTGCTGAGGAACGTTTTCAGGTTTTCAGGCTGCCCACAGCTCCCATTGACCCAATGTCCCAGCAAGGCTGGCTGGAATCAGGTTTCTGGGGTTTATTTATCTTCTATAATTAAAACTGTTACTTTAAGTCGAAGCCTAGGCAGGTAACGAAACCTCCTGTTGGCTTCAGCTCCATGGCTTCTATAATTGAAAGAATGTTGCCTTAATAGAGGCACAGCTTGCCTAGGCAGGCAGTTTTCTCCATTGCTCGTGCAACGGAAGCTTCCTGTTTGGTTCAGCTCCATGAGTTCTATAATTGCAACTATGTTGCCATGAGCAGAGAGAGGCCCAGCCAGCCTAGGCAGACAGTTTACTCCTGGTGCAACAGAAGCCTCCTGTTTACTCTAGCTCTGTGACTGCTGGCCTCCATCTTGGCTGGTGGGTGTGGCTTAGGTGTCCTGGAGAAACGGTCACTTTCAATATTACTATTTTATTAGATTAGATGAATAAATAACAAGAAAAATATTTAATTGAGACCACTAATATGGGAAAGAGAGAGTAGTTTCTTTGTAATTGAGAACAAGTGTTTGTTTATAGGAATTGATTCTCAAAGTGGAATACATCATCTGTGTATTATCATTCTCATTGTTGCATGTATGTGTGTGTGTGTGTGTGTGTGTGTGTGTGTGACAGATCCTATCTAATAAAAGAGTAATATGCAAAGTGACCATCACAAGATGGCTTCCCCCATGTGGTCAAAGATGGTTGCCACAAGATGTCCAGCAAGGGATGGCAATTGTGAGGGATCCAGGCCTGCAGGGGAGGGCAGTTGGGAGGGACCCAGGCCTACAGGGGAGGGCAGTTGGGGGGGACCCAGGCTGCAGGGGGGGGTAGTTGGGGGTGGGGACCCAGGCCTTCAGGGGAGGGCAGTTGGGCAGGACCATCGTGGTAGGGGTTGGGCAGTTAGGGGCAATCAGGCCAGCACAGGAGCAGTTAGGCATTGATCAGGCTGGCAGGGGAGTGGTTAGGGATAATCGGCAGGTGAGAGGTTGGGAGCCAGCAGTCCTGGATTGTGAAAGGGATGTCTGACTGCCCGTTTAGGCCCGATTCCCATGGTGGGATTGGGCCTAAAAGAGCAGTCAGACATCCCTGAAGAGGTCCCAGATTAGAAAGGGTGCAGGTTGGGCTGAGGGACACCACCCCCACCCCCCACTGACACTCTGTGCATGAATTTCATGCACCGGGCCTCCATTGTATAGATAAAGATGGTAAAGTCTACAGTTTGTGACCAATTAGATAGGTCAGGTGAAAGAAAAATATATGTGAATGCTAACTCCGATTTTTTTCCTTTATGATTGAAAGAACAGTGATGCTATTGGTTGAAACACATTCAAAAAAGGTGACATAGCATATTTTATTGAGACTTTAGATACTTTGCATCTGAGAATATGATCCATCATATATATGGACTAGTGGCCCGGTGCACGAAATTTGTGCATGGGGGTATGGGGTAGTGTCCCTCAGTCCGGCCTGCACCCTCTCCAATCTGGAACCCCTTGGGGGATATCCAACTGCTGCTTTAGAACTGATCCCACAAGCCTTAAGGATCAAGCCTAAACCAGCAGTCAGACATCCCTCTCACAATCTGGGACCACTGGCTCCTAACCACTCACCTGCCTGCCTGCTTGATCACCCCTAAACACTCTGAATGCCAGCCTGCTCATCCCAAACTTCCCCCCTACTGGATTTCTCACCCCCAACTTCCCTCCCTTGCCGACCCGATTGCTCCCAATTGCCCCCCCACCAGCCTGCTCACTCCCAACTGCCCCCCGGTCAGTTTGATACTCCCAATTGCCCTCCCTGCTTGCTGCCTACTGCACCCCACCTGCCAGCCTGCTTGTCCCTACTGCCATCCCCCCACCA